>VDFB02293019.1:0-30917 GCA_007258455.2 Sequoia sempervirens | reverse complement strand
AAGCATTGTTCTACACTTATCTCAAGATCTAGATCTACATCCTTCATGGCCATTTCATGCTATATTGTTGATTTGCATTACAAGTCATCATTCAATGTATCATTGCTCATGTTTCATGTCCTATGTTGCATGTTTCATGTTTAGCTTTTATTATTCCATCATTTGGTTTAATTACCTAAAAGGGGTTTGACCAAGGCTGAACCCCTATTCCGTAACAATCAACAAGTTTTTCTCCTCTTTACATGTGTGATTATAGGTTATAGATTGAAGAAAAGTGGATTTGAAGCCTTCAAAAGTACCAAAATGACAAAGTTACAAATGTTGTTAAAGTTGTCATAAAAAGTTGTCAAGACTCATGAAAACTCAAATCTATGGAAAAATATCCATCTAATTTGGATGAAATTAGTGGAAAAGTGCTTATTTGATCCATCTTCAGAAGCTTGCAAAGTTTCAGTTTGAGATTCTACTCCCGGTACACTTCACAACAAAATGGGACTGATCCCCTAGAAGTAGTGAATGAGTCCCACTACAAGTGTTTTTAGGGTTTTTTGTAGATTTGGATACCCTATTTCTAAAAACCTGTTTCTATACAAAAACCTTAATTTGGGACTAATTCACCCAAAATGTAAAATGAGTCCCAATAGGCCTAAATTTTAGGCTATTTAGCATTTTAGACATCCATTCAAGCTCTCTCAAGTTTCTAGGTGCTCCTCTATACTTTTCTAGTTTATTGTTATGGCTTATTTTAATTTATAGTTCATTTAGTGAAGTTTCTAGCATCATTGAGTTTAATCATTAGATATTGCATTTCATTATCTTTTCCAAGCTCTAGCTTGGTGGTGAACCCCTCATTAGTTTACAATCAACCCCTAGGATGACCTTATTGCAAGGTCTCTTTCTCCTTTGCATTGAGATATCTAGGGTTATCCTTGAATGAAGTAATTGGAAAATGGGTGTGCTCTATGTCCTAAACCATACAAAAGCATCTTAGTATCCAACATGATTTTTCTTTGTTCCATTTTGGTGAACCTGCATTTAGAACATCATAATTTTGATTTGGAGTGCATCATCATCCTAGATCTTGCTTGCATTAACATTGAATTAGTATTTAAATTAGTTAATTGGCATTCTAGGGTTTCTAAATTTCACATTAGAGAGTGCATATAGGTTGCATTTTTTCATCTCAAATAATCTCAAATCATATAAAATATGCATTTTGATTTATCTTATATGTCATACAAACTAAAAAGCATAAAAATCACTTAAAAATCTTCAATTTCTTTTCTAAAAACTCTCAATGGGTCTCATTCACCCCTTTGGGTGAATAAGTCACAATGCACATCTGAGACTACCTTTTATGGCATTGAAAACCTTGTTTTTACACTTTTTTTTTCTATCATTGGTTAGCTGCTTCAGTTGGTAGAGTTTTTGTTGCATGCATTTCACTGAATTTAACTTAAGTTGGCCTATTTCTATGACCACCAAAATTGTGCTCCCTTCTTGGAGAAATTACAATCCTTGGTCTAATTTTGAACTATCTTGGGTACCCTTGCATTAATTATCCTTTAAATCACTATTTATTGGCCCCTATGATCCATTGTTTTAGATCTTGAGTCTCATTTCACCTAAAAATCCTATAAAATCATTCAAAACACCAAAAAATCCAAAAAACCACCTTGAAAAGGTAAGGTGGGACTCATTTTCCACCTTGGGTGAATGAGTCCCCTTAGGTGGAATCCATTTTCCAAGTGTGGCAAATGAGTTCCATTTAGGGTCTTTTTCAAATTTGAGTGGGAATTCATCAATTTAGTGCATGTTTTTGGTGGGTGTTGGCTTTTGAGATCTAAATAACGGTCAATTTGGCATTGATGCCTATAAAAGAAAGATTATAAGTCATTTTCATCATATTGAATAAGAATTTTCAAGCACTAACCATCAAGAATCTTCAAGCAAAGCTTTCACAAGAGCATTCAAGTTTCAATAGCAAGCAAAGTTGAAGAATTAGAGCAGCATTAAAGTATTTTTATAGGTCTTCAAGCTCACTTTCAATCAAGATATAGCATTTTCAAGGGTTGATCATGGATGCATATGGTGAATCATGATGGATTCTAGGTTGGGGAGATGCAGTTAGCCATCAAGCCAAGCCTAAAGAATTATTTTCTAAGTGATTCCATCTTCCATTTTCACTCTACATTCATCCTAGGGAAGGTATAAGCATCATTAGAACTTATTTGGGGTGATTTGAGATCATTACAAGTGATCCATTCATCTTTACATTATTGCATCATATTCTTACATATTAGAATAAGATTACATCATGTTTTAGATTTCTTAGTCTTAGACACACTTAAGGATAGGATTTTCATGCAACGTTCCTTTATTCATATCAAAGCTTAGTTACCAAACTAGGGGTTTGACCGAGGAAAAGCCCCCATTAGAAAATCAAGTTGAATTTTGTTTTATAGGTGTTTTTCTCAGATTTAGATTCAAAACTCAAGTTGGAAGGAAACAAGAGGTGTTGAAATGCAGATCCAAGCTTTCAATTTCTAAAAAAGCGGAACGTGATTGATTCAGAAAGAGTGGTGAATAAGTACCACTACATAGCTATTTGTTAGATTATTTTGCAGATTCCAATACACTTTTTCCCAAAACAAACTCTTGTGTAGAAACCCTGATCTAGGACTAATTCGCCTAGGTTGGCAAATGAGTCCCACTTCATAAAAAAGTCAACAATTCTAGAATTTCATAGCTATTTCCAGTATCTTCAAGGCTTCTAGGTGCACACTATTTACATTTTTTCTTTTCTATTATGTTTTACTTACATTTTCTAGGTAATTTTGCATTCATCTTGATTTCACACTATGTTTTCCAATTCATTGTATTTTCCAAGTTTAGAGTTCGTGGTGAACCCCTCATAAGCTATCATTCAATCTCTAGAATAGCCCTATTGCAAGATTTAAATATCCTTTGCATTGAGATCTCAAAGGTTATCCTTGACTGGAGCCTCTTTGAAAGTGGGTACGAATATGCATCTCATTCCCCCATTTTTTTTGGTTCCATTTTTGAATTGGTTAATTTTTATTTCAGGGTTTCAATATTTTTATTAGTAAAAATATCATTTAGCTTATATTTTTTCACATACTTTCATTAAAAAGTATTGAATATTTGCATTTGCATCCTAGATATCAGTCATACAATATAGAAAACATAAAAATCAACCAAAAAAAATTGAACAATTTTGAAAAAAGTCCCTACTGGGACTCATTCATCACCTTGGGCGAATCAATCCCAATGCAAATTTTGAACAACTGTTTATAGAGTTAAAAATTTCTAGTTTTAAGCTTTTGTTTTCCTTAAATGTTACGTTTCTATTTCAATTCAATTGCTTTCTGTTACATTGAAGTCATTAGAAATAACATTATTTACATTATGGAAATTATGGATAGTAGTAGTTTTTTACACTTTTCATTTTCAACATTAGTTCCTAGTTCACTTAGATCAGACTCATTAGAAAACAAAAACAAAAAGCTAAAAATACCAAAAGAAACAATTCAAAAAATTCTTAAATTTATAAAAAGCATATCATCCAAGCCTTTTAGTAGTGATGACCTAGACATTTTAGATGAAGCCCTTGAGGACTTCCTCTAACTAGGATCATCCACTAAGGCTTCTTATGAAGAACCCAAGCCAAGCAAAGTTAACTTAGCCCTCAAGCCTTTTAGTAGTGATGACTATGACATGTTAAATTAAGTCCTTGCAGACTTCATCTCACAAAGCCCATCCACTAAGGCTTGTTGTGAGAAACCAAAAACAAGAGAATTTAATGTGATTCAATCTCAACTTATCCTTTAACCACCTTCACATAAAGTGCAACCTACAAACAAGATTCAGTTTATCCTATATCTACCTAAGAATAATGTATTGCAACAACCGAGTCATAATACATACAACAATAGAAATAATCCATAACCACAACTGACCCCGACACCCTTACCTTTTCCTAATCCCATATTTCCTAGTGTCCCTCATTTATCTTCACATAGTGGGAAGGAGTATGATCTTGTCAAACAACTTAAAAATATTCCCCCAAAAATATCCCTATGGGACCTAATTCAAAATTCCCCTAACTATCAGACTATGCTTCAAACCACCTTACAACAAGTAGTGGTTCCTCTTGGCACAAATGCAAATGATGTGGCAGATCTCATATAAGGAATGAATACTATTAATGTAGACATAACATTTCATCAACATGAGCTGCCCCCTTGGCATTAAGACAAAAAAAATGAGGTCTTTATGATAATTGCTCAATTTAATTGAATAGGCATAAAAAGGACCATGGTTGATAATGACTCAATCCTTAATGTGTGTAGTGAAAAACTCTTGGATAGGTTGGGAGGAGACAAATCAATGTTGAATCCTAACTCCTTATCAATTTGAGGATTCAAAAATTTAGGAAGACAGCCAGTTGGTCGTTACACCGACAAAAATCTTGTATCAGGTGGAAGATCTTGTAATAATTTTTTGGAGATTAATCGAATTGGTCGCTCTTTGGAGATGACCCAGAGACGTATCCGTTTTCAATGATGAACTATGTTATCAAATCTGTTTGCATTTATCTTTGCTCTCTTATTTTGATTTCATCACTTTACTATTTCCACTTAATGAACCATGTTAATGTGTTAATTTTTTTTATGTAATGGGTATGTGTAGGATCATCATGGAAAAAATAGGCCCTTAAGTGGCAAAAAAATTAGAAAAATTAGAGATAGGCAACTTGACGTAAAAATTTGAATAAGTTATCTATATTATTTCAAAAATATGTAAGAATAGAATCTATAGCAAATTGAATATAGTTTCTCAACTACTAGGTTTTTTTAAAGAAAAATATATTTGGTGAAAATTTGAAATTTCAATGCAAAGAGTACTTAAATTTCAAGGAAAATATAAGAAGTAGGTGCAATTGACCACCCTAACCACAATAAAATGACAATATTTTTTTATAATATTTTAGATACAAGTAGAGGACTCATATCCCGATGTGATGCATATTTTTTTGTAATTTTTTTCCAATTAAATAATTAATTATGAATCTTTTATTACAACTTTTAAAAAATATTAAAAAACTTGTATGTTGACCACCTTAACTTGGTCAAAACTTCATGAAATTTAATTTTTCTTTTTTCAATCTTATAGTATGTGAAGCATAGAATGTGACACATATTTTGGATTCAAAAAATCTAATACCATTTCAAAGCTATAGATTTTTTTCAATCAGTTTATCAATTAGGACTTTAGTCATAATTTGAATAGAAAATGAATAATAATTACTTATTAAATTCAAAGTAAAGCATAATTTATATTGGTGGAAAGCTTAGAATATCCTTTAAAAACCCTTTTCATTTCATCAATTTTGGGTAAAAAAAAGTCGTCAACCACATACCCATCATATTGCCACTTTTTGGCCCATCATGATCCTACACATACCCTAATTTGGATTTTAAACATTGTAAACATTAAGAATTCAAATGCAATTATTCTAGATCCTAAATTAGATCATATGAGGTGCATACATTGCATTCAACTCTTCATCATATTATGAAATTTGTCTATGACAATAAGGTATACCAAGTTGAAATGGACCCCAAGCCTGAAAGATGCTTACAAGTTGAAAAAGGAATGGCAAGTCCTCTAATCACATTAATTCCAACACCCAAAATAAAACCTCTAAACTATTGGATGATAACTAGGGTTCCTTAGAGTTCACACCCTCATTTATGGGAGAGTGCATAATCACAAGAAAAGAAGATGACAAGAGCAAAACCAACAAATGATCATGTCAACTCAGAATTTGGAAGAAACTTCACAAAAATCTACCTCATCCACTCTAGAAGAAAAAAAAGTTACAAAAATAACTTTGATGAGATCAATTATCAACAACCACCACACTCAAAAGAAATGGAAAAACTTTAAGGGAGAGGTTATGAGCTTGTGAAACAATTGGGTTACAAGGGTAATAGATGTGGAAAGAAAGCACAAGGCATTCAGGTTCCTATAGAGCCTAACACACAAGAAAAAAAGACTAGTTTGGGATATTGTCCTAAAATTACACAAGAAATGAAGAGACCATTGTTAAACATCAATACCATCATGTGTAAGCCAAAAATCAAACTCACTATGAAACATCTTGAATTTCTTGAGATGGATCTAACACCATCACAAGACTACTTTGAAGATGATCAAGCCTTGAAACAAAGACTAGGAGTTTACGATAAACCATCTACTCCTCACAAGAAAAAGGTTACATGTGCTATGACAAGCACCAAACAAAAATATGGAGACAACAAGAGTGGTGAGATACACCTAAACAATTCGATATGTTCAGGATCATGATGGGCCAAAAAGTGGTGATGTGATGGGTATGTGGCTAATGACTTTTTTTTACCCAAATTTGATGAAATGAAAAAGGGTTTTTAAAGGAGATTCTCAGCCTTCCACCAATATAAATTATTCTTTACTTTGACTTTAATAAATAATTATTATTCATTTTCTATTTGAATTGCGACTAAAGTCCTGATTGATACGTTGATTGAAAAACATATATAGCTTTCAAATGGTATCACATTTTTTGAAACCAAAATATGCATCACATTTTATGCTTCAAATACTATAGGATTAAAAAAAATATTGAATTTCATGAATTTTTGACCAAGTTAAGGTGGTCAGACATACAAGTTTTTATATTTTTTAAAAGTTGTAATAAAAAATTCATAATTAATTATTTACATGGAAAAAAATTATGCATCACATCAAGACATGAGTCCTCTACTTATATCTAAAATCTTATTAAAAAAATATTATCATTTAATTATGGTTAGGGTGGTCAGAAAGACACCTACTTCTTATTTTTTCCTTGAAATTTAAGTACTACTACATTGAAATTTCAAATTTTCACCAAATAGACTTAAAAAAAAAAAACCTAGTAGTTTAGAAACTAAATTCAATTTGCTACAAATTCTATTCTTACATATTTTTGAAATAATATACAGAACTTATTCAAATTTTTACCTCAAGTAGCCTAACTCTAATTTTTCTGAATTTTTCGCCACTTAAGGGACTATTTTTTCCATGATGATCCTGCACATACCCAATGAAGAATACAATCCTAAATTTCCAAGATCAAAATCTCTACCTTTAGGAGGTACAGTTGACATAGCAATGAACAATGATAAAGAGAAAGTCATTAAAATAGGATAATTCCTTGATGATGAAGAACAAGAGGATACTACAACCTTGCTTCATGACTTTCCCGATTTTTTTTCTTGGACTTATCTAGACATGCTAGGAATTGACCCTAAGATTATAAGACACAACATAGTCCTTGTTGAAAATGCTAAGCCCATTAGACAGAAAATTCAAAAAATTAACCCTAAAATAGCCTTGCTTGTTAAGGATGAAATTGAAAAAACTCCTTGACGCTAGTTTCATATGACCTATAGATTATTCTCCATGGATCTCAAATATTGTGGAAAATGCAAAACCTAAAAATTGTGTTAGGATGTGTATGGATTTTTTGTGATTTGAATAAAGAATCTTTAAAGGATGACTTTCCCCTTCCTAATATTGACATTATAGTAGACTCAACTATGGGACACACTTTTTTGTCATTCATGGATGGATATTTTGGATACAATAAAATCTTCATCAACCCTCAAGATAAGTACAAAACAATATTTACAACTATTTGGGGAACATTTAGTTAGGTTATGATGCGTTTTGGATTAAAGAATATGGGCACAAAATATCAATGAGCAATGACACTGATATTCCATGACTACATACATAAAAATTTTGAAGACCACGTTGATGGAATTCTAGCCAAATCATTATCAAGAGAGGAAAATGTGAATGTTCAGATTCGGAAAATGTTTGAGTGGATGCAAAAATACAACATGAGATGGAATTTGAAAAAAGTGTGTCTTTGGTGTAGGTAGTGGGAAACTTCTAGGTTTTATCATATCTCACAAAGGAATCAAGGTAGAAAAAAAGAATATTTATGCTATAATCAACATGCCACCTCCTAAAAATATTTCTAAGTTGCACACATTACAAGGAAGAATTCAAGCTATCTGTCATTTTGTGGTATCTCTAGCTGATTGAATGTTACCATTTACACATCTTCTCAAAAAGGATGTACACTTTAACTCGAATGAAGATTGTAAATAGTATTTTGAGAGTTTGAAGGAATACCTTGCAACTCCACCTATTTCACAACCCTCTACACAAAATAATTTTTTCATACTTTATACAACTGCATCAGCCCATGCTCTCACAACATTATTGGCTCAACAAGATGAAAATGGAAAAGAGCATCCTATTTATTACATCAACATGACCTAGATTGAGTACGAGAAATGATACACAACAATAGAAAAAAAATGTTTGTCCCTTGTATTTGCTACCAGTAAGTTACGACATTATTTACTAAATGCAAAAATACAAGTGATGATGAATTTGATCCTCTCAAAAATATTTTCAATAGACTTATCAAGACATCTAGCTAAATGGGTAATATTGTTTTTTCAACTTGAAGTTTGTTTCACAAAAGGAAATTAAAGGTCAAGCCTTGAGTGACCACTTGGTTGATGCTCCTTCTCCTCTAGCATTGCCTAGCAATGACTCCTTCCCTTATGGTAATGTGTTGAAAATTGAAACTAATACATGGGAATTATAATTTGATGGATCTAAGTGTAGAAAAAGCTTCGACACTAGGGTTATATTAATCTCACTTTTAAGAAAGCCTATTCCCTTATCATATCAGTTAAACTTCCTATGTATAAACAAAACTATTGAGTATGAAGTATTGGGGCGGGTGCATGGAGGTGGGTAACAAATTTGTGGACACTTTTTTAAAAAAGTTTTGAAAAGTCATCACATGAGTGGGTTATAACATGCTCGTGTCATGGCTTGGTGTGTCAAGCCTATGGTTCGGCAACAACAAGCCCATAACGCGAGTGCATTATAACACACTCACATTATGGCATGTTAAAAGAAAGAAAAAATGTGAAACCCATTCCTTCTTGCATTTCGACTATGTTTTTTGTTGTGCCCGCAACCAAAACCCCCATTTTTCCCACTCAACTTCTAAGAGGGGGTATTTAGCAAAAATATTCATCAAAAATTGCTATTTCATTGCAAGGATGGCGCCATGATGAGGAGGAGGTGTGAGAGGTAAGGATTGTTTTCTTTTTATTTTGAATTTGTTATTTTTAGGTTGTATTTGATATTTATTTTTTTGAATTTGTAGGAGATTCAAATGAACCTACAAACCCTCAAAAATCTCAAAAAGAAGAGCAAGAAAATCCTCAAGAACAAAATCCTCAACAAGAAAATAAACCTTAACAACAAAATCAACCTCAACAAAAACCTCCTCCAGCTTTCACTCAACACCCTCTTGACACTTAACAAAATTTAATGAGTGAAATTAAGAACAAAAAAAGGAAAATTGAGGATTTAATCAGTAGGTTGTGTGATCCAAATGGTTCAACCACAGAAAGAATGGCCCTAGCAAGTTCATTAAAAGATATTTTAAAAAATGTGGATTCAATTAGCAATCAAATAATTGGATGGCAAGATAGGAGGTAGGCGGCTAGGGCCTATTATGTAGATAAACTATCATATAAAGATGTAAAGGATTTAAAAATTACAAAAGGTGATTTGTGCTCATTATTCACTAACCCATGCACAAATCAAAATCTTACCCTCAATGGAAAGAGGTTTCTTATTCATTGGTGCCACCACCAATAGATTAGGAACTATTTTTATGATAGGTGGCACTAGAGTTTTGATTGTACCCACCGTGCAACAATTGTGAAGTTCCCCAGTATTACCTTAGGAAACTATATAGTGATTTTATATTAAAAAAATCCCAAATTATTTTTATATGAGGGACTTCTAGGGGAGAGGTGGGGGGTCAGCTAAGGATAGACCTAGTGCATAGCCGAATCCTACACGACAAGGGAGAGGAGCTCTCGCTAGGCCACCTCATGAGCATGTTGTTATGCCTTTTGTCATGAAGGAGAGTGCTAACATAGAGACATTGTAGGCGATCAACACTTTGACCTAGATTTTTATCCAGTATACTAGCCCTATTCTACAGTGCCATCTAGGGGAGTCCTCTAGTTGTGTCCTTTTAACCCATGTGTGTCAATCTTGTGGGGTGACTTGTTCATATGACCCCACCAAAACTCAGAAGGCTATTACACATGATCCATCTACAACTATGGAGATGGAGAGGGAAACCAACATTTTGCATGAGGGATATGGCATTGATACTTAGGTAAAAGTTAGCATGTTCATTGAATTTAATTTATTTAATTTTGATTTTGAAATGCAAGATTAACTAATTTAGTTTTATGATTTTAATAAAATTGTAGGGTCTCAATGTTAAGACTAGATACACTGGCCCTCCACCTGCTTATTTTTGTAGTACACCTATCAGTGGGGTATGTAACTAGTAATCAATTATAAATTTATTACATGTTAATAGCATTGTTTTGCGAATGGTATTTTAATATGTGATTTTGGATGTTAAACAGACTAATATTGGAGGTTTCAAGGGAACAATTCCCAATGCCAATGGATTTACTCAAACCTACATGCATGTAATAGAAGAAAGAGTTTAATTAATGAATTGTATTTAATAGATTTTTGTAGTTTATACTCATATCGTTGATTACATTGCATTGCAAATCATTCAAATTCAAAGCATTACTTCACATTCCATAACTAATAACTAGATGTTGATAGATAATGAAATTTCAACTACAATATAGTTGTTTAGAAATTCATCATAAGCAATGATGTAGTTACTTCACATAGCATAAGTAATAAGTCTAGAAGCAACTTCCAATTGCATTTTTATAACATTGATTGACAACTTTGGTTAAGATTCTGCAACTCTACAATTTATGCCTAAAATGACTACCAAAGACCATTACAAACTCAAAATTTTCTATTTAAGCTTTATTACATCACGAAAATACCTATACAACCTCATACATTATAATTCATGACGTGGATCACTATTGTAGTTTTTGTGATTGAATAATTTGTTGTTAAATATTTAGGTGTTGGTGGCAGAAAAAACCTCCAAATATTACAAGGGCAGTGGATATCGGTGTTTCATCCACTATACAATCCTCGATGGCTCTGACAGGGGAGGTATGAGGAAAATTACTAAATTTTAATTTACATTCATTGTTACAGTTGTTAGTTCTAGTGAAAAATAAAACCATTATTGATTCATAGTTTAATTTCTATTTGGATGGTTTATACAAGGCTTGAGCATGCCTCAACATGGGTGTGCAAATATTTCCCTTATGGATAGTGATCGTGAGATGGCGGTAGGTGATTATTTTGTTAAATATATCATTTTTTTATAATGTAATTTCTATATATTAATGTCCTTACTTCTTATTGTAATAGTTAAAAGTTCACCAAGAACTTAATAGCAGGAGTAGCAGGAGCACTCCTTGAGCACAACACAAAATAGTGACGGACTTATCGCCATCAGATCAACAAGCAAAGGGAAAGAATTTATTTCCAAAGCATGGAGAGAAATGAATTTTGATTCCATAGCCCTTTGTTGTATGCCTACATGGCAGTTTTGTACATATTTTGTATTAGATATATTTGACATTGTATGCCAATATGGCATTATCATAAGCCTATATGGCTATTTTGTACCTATATTTTATAATTATGTCAACATATAAATTGATGTATGCATAAATGGATATTTGGTTAATACAAATATATTTTTATCGATGGTGTCCATATTTGCATTATAAATGCATGGTTCAATAGATATGAGTTATGTGTATTCAAGTGTATACTTTACAACTTACATGTATACTTTGTGACTTATGTGTGTCCGAATGTATACTTTGTGACTTATGTGTTTTCATGTGTATACCTTGTATTCATGCATATACTTTTTTATTAAGTTATGTATACTATGTATTTGTGTGTATACTTCAAGGCTTACGTGTTTGTGACTACTTGTGCTTCCCTTATTCACATGTACATGATTGACTTATTCACGTGTATACTTTCTTTTTTCAAAAATTGTTTTGCATCCATTAAATGAATAATTTATCCACACATCGTAGAAACGAGGAGAATACCTGAAGCTAAACATTACGCTTTTATTCTCCACTGACTTGATGCCACTTTTCCAACATCTCTTACCTCTTCTCTCCATGTGAAAGTTAGAACTACCCAGCCATTCCCTTTGCATCTGATTCAAAGTTTTCTATATTTTGACTATATCCAGCATATTCCATACATATTAGGAAAAAGACTTTTCCTTTTAGATTAGCAATGTATGGAAGTTTCAAAAAGTATCCTTGATATTACAAAAAGATGTGTTTACACACTTCAATTGTGCAATCACCCTTTGGTTCTTTGAAACAAAAATCTTCCTATGTCAGGCCCTTGCACAAGTAAATAATTTTTTTATTGTGGAGCTATATTAGACTACTCTCGAATAATATGGCACAATGATACAAAAATAATGTTTGAGACTGCAAGAAGACATCACCCAAATGGCTAATAAAAATTCTTATGATTTTTTGAAGAATGTTGATAACTCTATGGTTGAGCACTGCACCAAAATAAGCACAAATTGATTTCTAGCATCCAATGAACATATATATCAAGCTACCACAATTCAAGTTTCAACGATGAATAATTATCATGAATGTTTTAAATGAAATTCAAGGTTATGGTGGTTTTGTTGTTTATATGATGTTATGTGATATTCTAATCCAAATTCATACTTCTAGGCTACATATATATATATATATATATATATATATATATATATATATATATTGTTTTTACATGTTTTTTGTACCAATGAACCCAAAACGAACCAAACTCCCCTCCAAACAATTTTGGCTAAACTGGTGAACCGAACCCCCAAACCAAAACCAAAACCTCATACAACCTCAAAAAATCTTCCAACACTCCTCATTATGCCTTCACAAACTTAATTGACCACCAAATTATGTTGCCCCCTAACTTTACCCACTTTTACTCCCTCAAACCTTTCGTTTTCATTCAAAACCCTTGTTTTCCCAGCTAGGGAATCATATCATAACATAATTTTGACCTCCCTTATCCTTGCAAACCTTTTGAACATATCAAAATCCACAAGCTCACCATATTTCCAACCTATTCTAACTTATTTTCAAGCAATTTATTCTTTTCACCTCTTCTATCCTTGCTTTTAAGGGGCCTCAATTCTAAATTTTCAATAGGGGCACCATTAGTAATCTCTTCCAATGCCTTTAAAAATGATATTTTATTATTCCTAATCCCTATCCTACTTACATTAGGCCCATATCACCGAGACACAACCTAAATAATAGGTGGAATGACCTATTTCAATATATTACACTCAAACCCTTGTATGAGCAAGTTCAAACCCGTTTCAGAGATCTAATTCTAAGTTGATTGGAACTTAATAGAATTCCAAAAGAATGGATTCTAATCAAAGCTAAAACCATTCTACAAGAATAGATTCTAATCAACTGTTGTGTGTATGTTTCTTTTTTCAATTTTTTTGCATGTCATCATAAGGGATCAAGCTAGTTGAAAGTAGCTTGAACCAATTCCGTGTGTTTGGGTGTGAAAGAGGACCATGCCTAGCATAAACCTACCTATCAAGATGTGTTGGAGAAATTTTTTTAGTCACACGAATTGCAAATGAAAGTTGCACTAGTTTGCAATTTTACACTACTTGCATTTGACACTTTTTCCATCAAGTGAAAATTGGACACCATAGGAAAACAACTCCAAAATAACAAAAATCAAGAGAGATTATTGTAGAGGGTCCCAATTTGATCCCACAGGTTCAGATGGAGATTTCGTAAGCATCATATTTTTTTATTAATAGCCCATCAAAGATTGCTTCCCTTTTGCACTTTGGACCCTTACGGGATCAATTTGGTTGAACATAGCTTAGAGTGATTTTGCATGTTTGGGTGCAAAAGAGTACCATGTATAGCATAAATGTACCCATTCGAATATGTTGGAATAGTCCATTTGGTCACACAAGTTGTAGAATGAAAGGTGTACCACTTTGCAACTTTCAACTACTTGCATTTGATAACTTTTTCCCCAAGTGAAAATTTGCCACCATGGAAAAATGCCTTTGAGATAGAAAAAATTTAGAAAGGTTCTTGTAGAGGGGATCAACATGATCCCATAGGATTAGATGATAAGTTTTTAAGCATCATGGTATCTGAATAACAACATACTAAAGTTTGCAACCATTTTGCACTTTGGACCCTTAAGGGATCGATCCGGTTCAACGTAGCTTAGAGCGATTCCGCATGTTTGGGTGCAAAAGAGGACCATTCATAGTGTAAAAATACCTATTCATATGTGTTGGAATAATATGTTTGGTCACATGGGCTATAGAACGAAAGATGCACCACTTTGCAACTTTCAATTACTTACATTTGACAACTTTTCCCCGAGTGAAAATTTGCCACCACGAGAAAATGCCTTCGGGATAGTGTAAAATGAGTGAGGTTATTATAGAGGGGCTAAGCATGATCCTATAGGATTAGACAATAATTTCATAAGTTTCACGGTATCCAAGTAACAACATGCTAAAGTTTGCAGTCATTTTTCACTTTGGACCCTTAAGGGATTGATTCAGTTGAACATAGCTCGAAGTGATTCCGCATGTCTGGGTGTGAAAGAGGAATGTTTATAGTGTAAACATACCTATTCAGATGCGTTGGAAGAGGTTGTTTGATCACATGATCTATAGAACGAAAGTTGCAACACTTTGCAACTTTCAACTACTTGCATTTAACAACTTTTTCTCCAAGTAAAAATTTTTCACCATGAGAAAATGACTCTAAGATAGAAAAAACTGAGAGAGGTTATTGTAGAGGGGTCCAACATGATCCCATAGGATTAGAAGAGAAATCTCTAAGCATTACGGTATCCAGGTAACAACATACTGAAGTTTGCAGTCATTTTACACTTTGGACCCTTAAGGGATCGATCTAGTTGAATGTAGCTCAGAGTGATTCCTCATGTTTGGGTGCAAAGAGACCATTCATAGAGTAAAAATACCTATTTTTATGCATTATAATAGTCTATTTGGTTACATGAGTTGCAAAATAAAAGTTGCACCACTTTGCCACTTTCAACTACTTACATTTGACAACTTTTTTTCCAAGTGAAAATTCACCAGTGCCATGGGAAAATGCGTTTGAAATACTGAAAACCGAGAGAGGTTATTGTAGAGAGGACCAACAAAATCCCATAGGATCAGATGAGAAGTTTCTAAGTGTCACGGTAACCAAGTAACAACATGCTGAAGTTTGTAGCCATTTTGCACTTTGGACCCTTAAAGGATCAATTTGGTTGAGCATAGCTCAGAGCGATTCCACATATTTGGGTGTGAAAGAGGACCATGAATAGCATAAATATACCTATTCAGATGTACTGGAGTAGTTCGTTTGGTCACATGAGCTGTAGAACAAAAGTTGTACTACTTTGCAATTTTCAACTACTTGCATTTGACAACTTTTTCCCCAAGTGAAAATTCGCCACCATGGAAAAATTCCTCTGAGATAGTGTAAACCAAGAGAAGTTATTGTAGAGAGGATAAATGCAATCCCATAGGATTAGATGAAAAATTTCTAAGCATCATAGTATCCAAGTAACAACATGCTTAAGTTTTCAGCCATTTTGCACTTTGGACCCTTAAGGGATCGATCTAGTTGAACGTAACTCAAAGCGATTCCACGTGTTTGAGTGAAAAAGAGGACCTTTCCTAATGTAAAAATACCTATTCACATGCGTTGGAATAGTTTTTTTGGCCACACAAGTTGTAGAACGAAATTTGCACCACTTTGCAACTTTTAACTACTTGCATTTGACAACTTTTTCTCCAAGTGAAAATTCACCACCATAGGAAAATGCCTCTGAGATAGTGTAAACTGAGAAAGGTTATTGTATAGGGGAAAAACATGATCCCATAGGATTAGACAAGAAATTTCTAAGCATAACAGTAACCGAGTAACAAAATGTTGAAGTTTGAAGTCATTTTACACTTTGGACCCTTACGGGATTAATTCGGTTGAACATAGTTTAGAGCGATTCTACATGTTTGGGTGAAAAAGAGGATCATTCCTAGCATAAACATACCTATTTAGATGTGTTGGAACAATTAATTTGGTCACATGAGCTATAGAACGAAAGTTGCACCACTTTGCAACTTTGAACTACTTGTATTTGACAAATTGTTCCCTAAGTGAAAATTTGCCACCACAGGAAAATACCTCTAAAATAGAAAAAATCAAGAGAGGTTATTGTAGAGGATCCAAATGAAATCCCATAGGATCATATGAGAAGTTTCTAAGAATCATGATATCTAAGTAGCAGCATGTTGAAGTTTGTAGCCATTTTGCACTTTGGACCCTTAAGGGATCAATCCAATTGAACGTAGCTTGAAGTGATTTTTGATGTTTGGGTGTGAAAGAGTACCATTCCTAGTGTAAAAATACCTATTCAAATGCATTGGAATAGTCCATTTGGTAACACGAGTTGCAGAACAAAAATTGAAGCACTTTGCAACTTTACATTGCTTGCATTTGACACTTTTTTCATCAAGTGAAAATTGGACACAACGGGAAAACCACTTTGAGATACCAAAAACTGAGAGAGGTTATTGTAGAGGGGCCCAATTTGATTTCATAAGTTTATATGGAGATTTCATAAGCACCATGGTTCTGAGTAATACCCTGTCAAAGATTGCTACTTTTTCGCACTTTGGGATATGATGTTTCCTTGAATTGTATAATTTTGTACAGGGTGATTGTGCTCTCTTTTTGATGGAATTCGGTGGCCATCTGACTTAACTCCATTTTAGTTTTGGTTTGGTTGGATTTCAAGTGATTTTGTGCATTATAGAAGCCAATTACTAAGGGTCAGTTGGTATACCCTATTTTAAGGTTTTGAATGCAATAAAATTTCATATTGAGCCTTTCACCCACTATATGCTTCTATAGCTCAATGGAAAGGATTATTTAGGGTTATAAAACATGTTTGCAAAATTTTTTTTGCAAGGGAAGAAAATAGAGGGTTTTTAGGTGATTCCCTATATGTCAAATGGTGCATTTTTTAGTGGAAAATGGTGGTTTAGTGCTAGGGTTTGAAGAAATCTTTCGAGGAAGGGATATCTCCTAAACTTTTAAGCTTGTACATATCTTTTTGAAGGTGTTTCAGACTTTCATTAGCTATGGGAAGGTTTGGAGTATGGGTTTTCAATAAACCCTTGCCTAACTTGTGAAAGAAGAAGATTTTTGGGTTTGTTATGTTAGAGGGATTATTGATGCAATTCAAGGTGGAGGAACTCTTTTCAACATCAAATAATCAATCCTCAAACAATTAACCCAATCTTTGATCACTAAAGCACCCGGTTTCTCAAAACACACTTAAAATGCTTGTAACCTTCAATATTAAACAAATGAAGTTATCATATTACTAAGGTTGTACAAAGGCCAACAAATTATCACTAGAGACTTACCACAGTCCTACTACAAGATTCACAAAATATCCCCATAAGTTTCTTTTGGGGTAGTCTCCCTAAGAATGCCCATAATTCATTTGAATTGGTTCCCTTAATTCTTTGCCACCTTTGAATGGATTTTGATAAAGTTTTTCTACTAATTCTCATTTGTTCACTTGTCTTTTTAATGAGATGAGATCTCTTTGTTTGATAGCTTACCAAAGTTGATGTAATGACACGTTGGGTGCCATTATTATCCTTTGAGAGTGAGGTCTTACCCACACTCTCATAAGCATCCATTATATTCTTCACAATAGTGTTTTCACTTGATGCATTTGATGTTCTCAACCCAAGAGTCTTCATGATGTTCTATACTTTAAAACCCACATCAATTCAAAAAATAGTTGACATCTTGTAGTCTCATTTAGCCTTTCAAATAAGAATTTTCAAATCTTATCAGTATATCTTCTACAAGAGCGTGTTGAAATCTTACCTTCCATGCATTGTAAAATATCCTCATCAATATTAATCAAATACTTTGGCTTTCTATGCAAAATTATAGGTGGTGTTCTCCTAGGTACATACATCTCAACATTAGAAATTTCATCAATATTTAATTGAGGTGGGCTAGATTTCGTACCTTCGATCAAGGGTGGAGTAGAAGACGTACCTTGAGGTTCACATGGGGATGATGGCATAACTTCTTCGTCAAATCCGAGTGATGATGTACTCTCAACTTGAGATGCGGTGGATGGTGTCCAACCATATTCACTTGTGGTAGATGGTGTGCCTCCATATTCACTTGTGCTTAATGGTGTTCCTTCGTATTCACTTGTGGTAGAGGGTATGTCTCCCACTATAGTATCTACATCTGTCCTAGCATGACACTTTCACATTCGTTCCCTTTGTGTTGCCAATTTTTGTTCTCCTTTTGATGGTTGAGCTTTGTCTTCAATTGGCTTGTTTTCATCAATCATTTCCAATTTCTTCTTTTCACGATATAACCTCAACCATTCTCTCTCCTTTTCTTTGAAGGTATGGAGCTCTTTATCCATTAGTTTCTTCCTTGTTCATTTCTTTGGCATGGTGCATAATTTTACATGTAGCATGGTAATGAGTCGAATATTAGTTCCTCAAAAATGTATCCATTAAGATAAATGAAATATATGTAATTCAAGGCTTCATAAATAGACAACATAGGTGATGAGGTAGCTTTACTAATGAGGTAATTTAGAAATATAGATGAAAACCAAAATAGTTTAAATCGGTGCTATCAATGTGGGAGGAGTTGGTGCAAGAGCACCATTTAAAGTTGTTAATCCATTTAAGGTTGAATAAGGTCTAGATTATATTTTTGAAGGAAATTTTTCTTAATAAGGTCTATAAGACCATGTGCTGATGTAATTTGTCATTTCTTCAATACTATTTAGGGGTCTAGGTAGTAGAATTTTCAAAATGTGCAAAACGTGTGAAGTTGTCAAATTAACAAATAGTGAAGGGTTGTAAAAGTGCATTATAGAGGGAGAGCAACAACCACCTCTTTCAAATGTTAGTTTTAGGAGGGATAAATTATAACAGGCCATGAGAAACTCGAATGGAGGATGATCCTTGGATTGGAAGGAAGAATTTGAACAATAAAACTCTGAATTTCTCCATTTTTTATGTATTTTCTAGTATAGTAGCAGTTGGTACAAGCCGTACAACCTATTTTTGATTCATTTTCTTGTGGAATATCATATTATATTGTGTCTTCTCTCATTTTAATCCATTTTTATTTTTTTCCATTAAGTTTTTTGTGATTTATCTTCAAATTTCTCTAACCGACTGAAATAGGGTTTCTTGTAAGTTTGTAAGCCTCAAACATGTATTAACTCCATCCCACCTACTGTAATGCTTGTAACTCAGTGGGATGGATTGGAAACAATAGGATTTTGGTGGAGGAATGTTGAACTAGAGTAGAGGAGGTCTGGAAGTGGATTGGGTGTCAAACCCTATGAGGAAATGTTGAGTTTCCCTTAAGAAAAATGAGGTTTTGGTGAGTGAAATTGAGTTTATGAGTTGAGCAGCATTATTTTATGTTAGATTGGGCATGAGTAGGGTATTTTAGGCTTTTTTGAATAGTTTTCAAGTTTTGAAGTTTTTGGCAAGTGCTACTTTAAATAAAACCTAGGGTTTATAAGCCTAGAGAGAGGGTTTTATGGTTTGAGTGGTAAATGATTGAATCTCTGCAATCTAATGGTGGAATTTGAAGATTTGAGAGATATATAGTGTTTTCCCAAGGTTTCATGAGATTTGGACAAGTTTTGAAGGTGGTCCCTTTATGAAAGTGGGCTAATTTGGGCCCTTAAAAGCGTAGAAAACCTGATTTGTGTAGTTTGGTACAAAAAAAACATTGGTGATTGTTGGATATGTTGAAAGGATATGTAATGGGTCCCTAATGTGTGTTGTGTTGTGAGTTTAAAGTTTGTGTGAGTTGAATTATACCCGATTGAGTGACTTTGATATGCTACAATGAATAGTGTGAATTTGTTGAATGAAGAGGTCCTAATGAAATTGAAAATTGAAAATTGTGCTTGTAGATTGGAGTTGTGTGTTTGTGTGTTGCAAGCCTCCCCCTACTACATTAGGAGTATATTCCAATTTTTTAGAGAAATGTATGGAAAATTTGGTAGCATAGACAAGGCAATCAGCTAGTTTGTATACATATAAATTGCTTCCCACATGTGTTTGGAGTTTTTGGTCAAGTTTCCAGTTAAGTTTTTTTACTAAAGTGTCCTAATTTGAGGCCTAGTTGGCGTAGAAAGCCTGATTTGAGGCCTAGTTGGCATAGAAAGCCTGATTTGAGAAATTTATTACAAAGTAACCAATAGTGGTTTGTTGGCATGTGATTGTTTACCTTGAAGGGTCCTTGAAATGGTTCAAGTCTTGGTCTAAAAGAATCTTATCGAGAAGAAATATCTGATTGAATGAGTTGGCAATGCTACAAGGAAGAGTTGATTTGGTGAAAAGTGACGAGTTTTGAGAATTGTGACTTGTGAGTTTTTGTTGTTGGTTGATTTTTTGTTTTTATTTGTGTTGCAGTGCCTCCCCTAGTTGCATCACAATTCAAATTCTTTGTCCATGCTTCCATTTTGAGCCATGATAGTATGCACCTTTCCCCATTTTGTTAGCTTAGCCTTTAATAAAGAGTCTTCTAACAGTGGAGAGAAGGGTTAGAATCCCTTGTAGTTAGACTAATCAAGGAAACATTTAAAATATATCACAAATAAAAGTGATGAGGTAGGTTTGGTGATGAGGTAAATTTAGAAATAGAGATGAAAACCAAAATAGTTTCTAAGATTTATCAATGTGGGAGGAGTATATTCCAATTTTTTAAAGAGATGTATGGAAAATTTGGTAGAATACACAAGGAAATAGGCTGCTTGGTATAATTGTTTGACAAAAAACCTCAATGAAAGATTCAAAGAGTGGTATGCACTTCCATAATAAAGGATTGAGAAATGATGTTTTATTTTACTTCCTTAAAACATATGTCATATATATGTGTATACAAAATGTGGAAGCATACACAAGGTATGTCAATTATTAACTAAAAAAATGCCTCAAAGAGATGTTTTTTTAAAAATGTAATTGACAAGTGTATATAATTGTGTAATTTAAAATGTGCATTGACAACCTAAGGTTATAATGACAAACAAACAATGATCAAAATGGAATATGCAAATTAACAAAAATGAAAGGAATTCATAATAGAATGAAAGAAAATGTGTAAATACTTCACATACCTAAAAAACTAGAGTTTCAAATAGAGGAGTTCAACCTAATTATGTAGCCTTAGCTTCTTCTTTCTTCAAATTCCTTGAAATTTTGAATTTTTCAAAAGCTTGTTCCCCTCCAAACTTCAATTGTATGCTAGTTTTTAATGGAATTCAAACTTGTATTGATATTATATGTCTTTCAACATGAAAACTATGTTATTTCATGCAAAGGCAGTAGAAATATCATGAAAAAGGTGGTGGAATGTGAAAAATATGCATGCACACTTCACAACATCATCAAAAAGCTATTTTTTGTCAGAGCATGTGCAGAACCAAGAGAATATGCAGAATGTGGGCATTGAGATCATAGGTATATTGAGTTGTTTAACCATTTTTAGTGCAACAAAAAAAACACTCACATTATAAATTGATCATGTTATTTCTTCCTAAAATAAACATATCTCTACTTCAAAGTTTTTTTTTTAATAGATTTATTTTCTCTCTTTTTCTATACCCTATATACCCTGATTTTATCTCTCTTCCCTCTACCCTTATACCCTAATTCTATCTCTCCTCCTTCCATTCCTCCCTCCCTCCACTCCACTCCTCCCTCCTATCCTCCACCTTCCTCTCCACTGTCTCCTTTCCTCCTCCTCCCTCTCCACTATCTCTCCTCTGTCCCTCCACTCTCCAGCTCTCCTCTCCTCCCATCCCTCTCCACTCCCTCCATTCCCTCCATTCCCTCCACACTCTCCAGTTCTTTGATCTCCATCTTCCACCCTCCCATTCCTCTCCCACTCTCCAGTTTTCTCCCAGCTTTGTCCACCCTCACCCTCTCCCCTCTCCATCTCCCTCCCTCTCCACTCTCCACTCTCTCCCATCCTCTCCCACTCTCCAACCTCCACCTCCACCCTCTCCCTCTCTCCCCTCTTCCACTCACTGCTCTCTCCCCACTCTCCACCCCTCTCACCTCTCACCCCTATCCACCCTATCTCCATCCTCTCCCCTCTCCTCTCCCAGGTCTCAATTCTCTCCCTCTCCCACTCTCCCAATCTCTCTCCCACTCTCTATCCCAATCTCTCCCACCATTTGACCATATAAAATCCATACCTCCATTAACGTATTAAGATACAAAAATGCAACACAACAAGTAAGAGGGATATTCGAAGGTATTTTGCTTAGTTCATGCAAGGTATCTTCTTAGGGAAAATTGTGCTTAATTTCTCCAAGAGAGGACAAGTCAAAGAAATATAATGCTCTCAGAGGAAATAAAACACAATGAAACCACCAAGAAAAGAATGCATCACCAAAAAAAAAAAAATCACACACTGAAACATGAGTGTCGATGTATGCTCCCACTTTAAAGTAGTTGCTAACACCATTGTTGTGAGCAATTTATTTAAGGTAGAAAAAGATAGGAGAGATTATTCAGAAATCCGTATACCAAGTCATATGTGTCCAATAAGATACACCATGCAATAAGATGGAAGGGTTTCCCTCAAAATGCATAACTCAGTATGTCACATGCAAACCAACCTAAGGCATGTTGTCCATATCCCAAGCTTTCTCTTACATGTACATGAAAGGAGGTCAACTAGCCAACAAAGGCAATGACATGTGACATACAAGGACAAGGATACTTAACCCCTTGTCCCCACTTAGTGTAGGACAAGGGTGAGCCGAAATGATTGACAAGAAAATGTTTGTGTAAGAAATTAGTATAAATTAGAGGAATTAGGTGCTCCCACATAAGGAAGACCACCAAAATCCTCAAGATGTTGGATTTTATTACTCAAAGCCTTACATTCATTAGTAGAATGACCATGAACTCTATGATATGTGCAAAATGAATTCTTGTAGTATAATTTCTTTCATGTTCTTGGAGGGAAGGATATCAAATGATCTTGGAGGAGTCTCAACAAGATATCTTGTTGATCAATGGTAGAAGATATCTCTTACTTAGTACAAGATTTCATACTTACACAAGACTCTTTAGATTGTGATATTTGTACTCCTCTTTAAAGGAAGGTGTAAAATCTAATGAATTTGAATCATTAGTGTTTTGTGTGATGATATTAATGTTAAGCAAGTACTTATCTATTTCTTTCAAAGGATAATGATCAAGACCACTAGTATCTATCAATTTAGGATGCACTATTGTTAAATTCATCTTAGGGGAGTCTTTTGTGAGAGTGTTGATATTAAGTGAAGGCTTGTTTATTTCTATCAAAGGACAATAATTAAGACCACTAGTCTTTTCTTGTGTTTGAGGCTATATAGGGACATAGATACCTTGTTCTCTAGCACCACATACTTTTCCACTATAACCTAGTTGTTTCATCATTTCATAACCTTTTCCATAAAGTTTCTTCATCTCTTTTGGATTTCATGCTTTTTGATAGTCACTTTCATAAAAAAAATTCATGTAATTTGTTTTCTTTTGTTCTGAAGTGGTTGAGGTGGATGCTTTTGAAGGGTATTTCAAATTTTGTGTTGACATTATTGCCTTTTCTTTTCACTTTTCAGAGTATTTGGTTATGACCTTGTATTTGTTGGTTATTTTTTATGAACCAAAATGATCTCTAGACATACCTATGGATTTTTCCATTTCCAATTATCAGTAATACTAAAGGGATTAGCCACTAAATGAATAAAGGCTTTTAAATTTCTATTCCTACTCTTTGGGCTATGTGAAACCCAAGAGGTTGATCCCACAATGTATAGTTAAGAACCTTTTACAATTGCAACTAAATACATTGTTGATAATAGATATCTCTAATGATACCACTTAATAATAACATTAAATAAGTTGGCATCTTATTATGCCAATGTTATATTAACTAATTATGAGAGAAAAGACACCTAAAAGAACAAATAACAATAGTGCCCCTCTTGAAAATTTGTGGTAAAAGGATTGGATAGTTAATGAATACACACTACAAATGTAACACTAATATCCTGCATGAACCAATGTCTTTATCCAAAGCACAGAGTCATTATCCTTAGACATAAACTGATAACAATTCAAATAATAATAGGGTGATCCCATAATAGTGGTTTACAATTTTTGGCCAAACTAGACACTGAAATTATTATTTTTAACTAAATCTTCACATTCGGGCACCTATAGCGGCTAAACTATGAGGAATTTGAAGATGGTGCAAACTAGAGTCTCATCAATTTTTGTCTGTAGATTCTAAAAATATTTTTTTCCAAATTTTTGGAATCAAATTGCACTTCTTTTTCCATCTCCCACGAAAATAGATTTTTTTCAGAAAACAACATTTTTAAAAAGTGACGCACACCGTATAATGCATAACTTTTTTTCCATGAAGGATAAAATTACAATTCTTTCAAATTTATATTTGAAACTCTGATATCTAGTGCTTCCACTTGGTTAAATAGTGTTCTATTTAATATTTTTTCCTTAATCAATTTTCAAAATCAAACAAATTACAATTCAGACACAACGCGACCAGATAACGCTGTAAATTTTTTTTGCATATATGCCCAAAATTTTATTTTTATTTTATTTTATGGATCAGCGACTTCAATATCTGGTGCACTCATATTTTTCTAAATTTTTATTAATCTCTATTTCTTTCCACAGCGTGAAGGATGAAAAGAAATTCATTTTCGATGAAAACCCTATGTTTAATAAAACTTAAAAAACAAATACATAACAAAACCAAAACATATTAAAATTATATTCATTGGATAGCTTGTTCTGAGGAATACCACAATCATTTGAAATAAATTTTAAATGAATTCATTTGATCCCCCAAAATCTAAATCAAAAGTGATTTTTTATCAGCATTTTGATAGGTGTAAGGGAGACGCATTTATAGGTATGGTTTAAAACTAGCGAGGTTCTATCCAAGGGGGTTTGATCTAAGGTGATTTGATCAAACCCTCTTCAATTGGAATCCTTAAATTGGAACTTTTTAAGGCTTAAATCATTATATTTTCTAAAAATATGTGATTTTAGCTAAAATTCGTTCCTCTCAGGAATTGTAAACCACTATTATGACAACACCCAATACAATCTCGAGAAGTCTTGCATTATAATATTTATCTATGACTTTCAAGGTTATCACTTCTTACAAATATCTTAGAACATAGTAATTATAAGTTATCACTTTCATATAAGCATTTATATCAATTCATTGAATCGATAGGAAAACATGAAACTAAACATCCATAAGATAATCATAGAGAAAAGTGAAAGAAATGCTTCACTAGTTTCAATCATAACTCATAACACACATATAGGGAGAGAGAATAACCATGAAATTGATATAAATTTATATTATAAAATTCTATACTATTATCATTCTTACATACATAAGTATGAACTCCAAGATGAACTTAAAACAAAGACTCTGAAACTTCGTATTTTATTGATAACATTGATAGTATCAGCTCAAAATTTTCTAACTCTTGTGCTTTTGGTCTTGAATTCCATCTTATAGATATGAAGGAGCAAAAAAAGCCTTAGAATAGATAGCACACATGTCATGACCTCATTGGACTGCTCACAACAATATTCCATTCCTTTTTACACTTGAGTCTTCAAGTGAAGCAAATAAACATGAGGGTGAATTAGCCTGAAATCTTCGTGGAAAATAGGTCCCACCTTAAAAGACATCATTAGTTTGTTACAATAGTTAAAAGATATTCTCCATGTGCTCCAAATGCCAACTATAAGGAAATCAAAACAACAAAACTTATGAAGCAAGGCAAAGAAAATAGAGAAAGGTCAAAAATTGTTTAATCCACATTAGCACCATGTGCTAATCACTTTGATCATTGAGAAGAGAATAATATTTCACCATGTTATATCAAAAGCCTAATCTGTACTATATTTAGGCTATGTATTATTCTACTCATGTACATTATTTACCTCATTCACTCTCTATACTTCTCCAACCAAACATTGTATTCCTCCTTAGTGAGCCACTTAACATTCAATAGATACTACACCTTAGTAGTATACTAGAAGTACCTTGCATCAATTAAAATTATGGCTTCCTTAACAAACATATCCATTTTTGACGCAATCTCCATCATCATATCAAGGTCTAAACTGAGCAAAAGGTAATCAGTGACAGACAAGAGCATCATAGCAACTTCAACCAATCCTCCCAAATCTTCCTTCTAGGTGTCAAATAGATGCAATTCACCTTTTAAATTCAATATTTGAGGCAAGCCACAACTCTCCATTTCCTTGAATATTTTTAACTTGCTTTGGAGTTGTATTCCCAATTTTCCATGGAAAGTAGTTACCTCATTTATTAAGCCAATAGTCTTCAAGATGTCAAGAATATTTGTGGGTGCCTCAGGATTCTCCTTTATTATTGACATCATCTCCTTCAAAGCACTTACTCTAGTAATCCAGTTATTCCATTCATTCCTAAAGGCTTCATGTACTTGTAGATACTTTTTATTTGCTTCATGAATGTTTTTATACATGGTCCATACATCATTAGCCCTATGAACAAACTTGGTCACTCTATTCTCAAGCACATCTGTAAAAATCTCATTGGCCACACTGACTATCTCTAGTTTGTCCTGTTTGACTTTTTCCTCTTCAACAGTTAACTTTCCTCTTAAATCATCAATTCTGAAGACCAAAGCTTCCCTATCTTGTGTAGACATATCAAATCAGGAAGAGGAAGAATGGTGAGTCACCATCTTTTGGGTAGCTTGAATGGTAGCTCTCATTCGACTCAATTCATTCAAAGCCTTATTGTACTCTTAGACCAAAGATTCATATTTCTTCTAAGAAATATTTGCAGTGTCCACACTAACCATTGCAACATGTGCAACTAATTCAGCTACCTAGATTGGAGTTATATTTGTAGCTCTTTTGACTACTAGTGAACCAATGACTTCTTCAATATTCCTAGCAACCTCAAGTTTGTTAGTATTAGGTGCCATAGACCAAATTTCAAGGGTGTGCAACTTTGGACTATACTCGGAACCAAATAATTTATTCTCAAACAGATCTTTAGATATGAAAGCTTGAGGATATCTTCAAATTGAATCATATGCTATGGAAGTTGTGATAGTACATCTTGGTAGTAACATAATTCAACTATCTGTAACAATTATGTGAGATTTAGTGGGAGTAATAGTTGTAATTTCAGCCTTAATTTTCTCTTCCTCTACTTTCTCATCTTCCTCCTAATGAGAATGTTCAACATTGACTCAAATTTTTTCTAGTCTCTCTTCTATTTCCTTACTCAACTATTGGATCATAAATTCTTGAAAGTCTTTGGTCTACAAAAATTTATCATCAACCAAGAACTCATCATTTTCTTTATTATAATGCCATTGGAAAATCCTATTAGGAGGAATATCTAAGCTATGAATCTCTTCAATATGGGGAAGGGGAAATTTCTGCACAATTTCTTCATTTCATCTCAATTTCTTCATTTCATGTCACATGTTCTACCACTTTTTCCTCCCTGACCTCCTGAGCATCTTCAAGGTCTTCTGGGATATCTGTAGCCTGTTGTTATCGTTGTTGATTTAAGAGGACCTAGGCTCTATCTATAGCCTCCTTTACTTTTACTTTAAATCCACCAGATTGATAGTTCGTTATCATAGTAAAGGCCCTCTCCAAGGGGTTTGCAATTTCATTGTATGGACTGATGTAGAAGGAATTATTTTTCATAATCTTCTCCTCAAGGTTTTTCATAGCTATAAATTCCCTTTTTCTAGCCATAACAACCTCATTACTTGTCAGGTTCCTTATTACATCTCTTTAAAGAAAAATTCATGATGTATGATGCCCAAGTTCTTTTGTCTTCTCTTTCTAGCCACAAATTCTTTTGGATAAAAAATTATAACCTCATCTATAGGCATTCTGAGATTACTCACGATAATGCCCAATTTCTCATACCCGTCAAGGGCGGTGACCTTAAAATGAGAAAAATAGCAATGGGGGTTTAGCATAGAGGCCTTTCTATCCTTTCTAAACATTTCAAAATCTATGACCTCCATTTGCCACATGAGCTCCATGAAAGAAATTTTTTCTAAGACATAAGGGTAAATCATGGGGCACCACTTTAGATCCATAAAACTTGATGAAAGTATATTCAAAATGTAGAAACGAGTCATACCAACTATGTGTTGTTGCATAGTCTAGTGTATCCTTTGGGCACATGACATTTCTGATTTCTGGAGAAAATCTAAATCTAGGTGCCACACTTAATGGCTCTAAGATACCATGTCTTACAAAATTGGAAAACAACATGTAGTTAGAATTGGATCAATCCTAATCCCAAATGTATGTTGACATTTGCACTGGGATGGCCTCATTTTCACTATTCACAATCCTCAAATTCAATTTCCTTTTCCACTCATAATCTCCTTCCCACAAGAGCATGTGCATTAGTAAGGAATAATGAGGGAAAGATAGAGGGAGTGATTCTCTTTTCAAATTAAGGAAATCCTCATGCATTTGTTAGGAAACAAAATATCATAATTGAAACTAGTGTTTCAATTATATTCTTGTATATCTACCACCATTACCAAAAAATCACTTGGGCGCTATTCTAATCTCAAAATCCTGAGCTAGAACTTGGTTCAAACAATAGTAAATGTTCTTGAAATAATATTTAAATTCTCCGCACTCAAAAGGATCAACATTTTGAATAGTGAATTTTTTCTTGTTCCTTCTATGTCGCACAAGTATTACTTCTCTATAGGAAAATTTTCTCACTTCATATTCAATATACAAGTCATCACATCTAAACTTTGCAGTGTAATTGGGATTCAACCCATAGAAATCCAAAATTTCATCTTTAATCACCTATAGAATTATATGACCATTCTCACTCTTGATATTCCTATCAGTAGGGCCATAGTGCCTTGCTAGCTCCATCATTAAATCAACCTCCACAAACACATTTGGAACTACCAGCTTTCCCAGGTTCAATCCTCACAAGAAGCATACATGCTTACTAGAATTTTTCCTATTGAAAGAATACTTAAACAATTTCCATCCACTCTAGAGCTGGTATTTCTAACCATTCTCACCAGCATTATCAATCAACCTAGTGGTAACAACAACTTGTCTTGTGGGTCGTTTACCAATTCATTAACCTCTCTCTCGGATATATCTAGAAGTTTCTTGCTTAATTTTTTTTGTTTCCTTCTTTGCACTTCTAGACCTTGTGGAAGCCATAGGGGTACTAGGCAAAGGGTTAGACACAACTACAGGTTTGTGATCTACTTCAGCTGAAGCATGTTGAGTTCTAGGTCTTTTGACTCTCTTTTTCTATGGTTTTCATTCAGGTCTAATATTGGACTCACTATGCTCTGGGTCACTCATGTTTGTAACAAAAATGGAGAATAGGGTTTATAATTCCTTACGACCAAACAAAACCTTTCACAATTATGACAGGATAAAATTATATTGTTTGAACATGATAACTTTCTTCACAATTTACAAAGTGCTCAATTATTAAATTGAAAACACTAGAAAAAGACTAAATTGCATTTTCCATCAATTTTCTCATTAGCTTTCATGGGAATTCATCCTACTACCTTAATTAAAAGGGTGTATCATCTTTTCTTATGTGGATGAAAGCTATGTCACTCTAGTTATAGATAATCTCTAGAGATCTACTTGCAAATTCTTTGGCCTCTGGTATTCCTTCCACTAGTCAGTGAACTAGGATGCACGATAAACTAGGTATCTACTTTTTGTTACGGCCAAGAGGGGAGCATGTCACCATTAATATTTGATAGTAAGCTCATGTGAGAAAACTGACAAATAACCATTCAATTTTGAACCTTGATCATTGATCCTTCAATTTTAAAACTATATCAATGGTTGATAATCCACCTCACTACTTTTATTTCTACTTTATACAAAATCTTTAAGAATTTAAAATGTTGCCTCTTCATATAGCAGTAGTCACCAATTGCTGGTTCACTTCGTTCTCTTCCATATTTATTAGCAATGCAAGTACCTCATGTGACAATATCTAAGCCCTTGGATCTATGGTCAGTTTCCTGATCATCTTTATCTCCATCACTCCTTGCTAGTTCAACTTTGCATCTTGACTCCCATCAGTGACAATAGATGTAAGCACCATAGTTTGACATATAAACCTACATAATGATTAGTGACACAAAATACCTTTCAAATAGGATTTATTCAAGTTAGCGAGAGAAAACTCCTCATAAGGGACCATATCACTCATTGCTAATCATAACCTTAGTGCTCAAAAAAAATCTGTGAGATGTGATACAATTGGGAACTCATCATCTCGCTCATCGCTAATTGTAAACAATCTCTCCACAACATGTTGGTGATGGGCGATGGAATTGTGATTATAAATTGAGAGATCATTGCTTATCACTATTGTAGTTTTAGGAATTCAAAGATCATTAGCAATAAGAGATCCCTTAAGAACCTCACTCATCACTAATTGTAAACAATCTCTCAAGGAAAAATTTGAGATGAGTGATATCAAAGAGATATCACCTCATTTCTCATCACTAGTTTAAAACATTTATCTCAAAAGTGATCGACAATGAGC
>VDFB02293018.1:0-27895 GCA_007258455.2 Sequoia sempervirens | reverse complement strand
TCCCTCCTATCCCATCTCTCTCTCCCTCTCTCAACCCTCTCCCTCCTACCCTCTCTCCCTCTCTTAGGTCTCTCCCTCTAAGTCACTCCCTCTGTCTCTCTCCCCTCTGCCCTTAATTGTAAACCTTAAAATCTTCACCCTTAAATCCTCTACCCTCTACCCTTAGCCCTTCCCTCCTTTATCTCTCACACTCCCTTCCTCTCTCTCTCTCTCTATCTCAAGTATCTCCCTCTCTCAGGTATCTCTCTCTCACTCCCTCTAGCTCTCTCCTTAGTACCCTTAATCCTCTACCCTATGAATGTACCATCTAAAGCTTAAAAAAACCAAATTTATCATAATGCAAGCGCGTTATTAACTAGTAGAGATATTTTCATTTAGGATTAAATAACGCACTCGCGTTATCACTAAAAACAGTAAAAAATCACAATATACCTGTGATGTCGGCCCACATTCTACATATTCTCCTAGTTTTGTGCGTCCTCCGACAAAAAGTAGCTTTTTGGTGATTGAGTGAAGTGTGCATGCATGATTTTGAGATTCAATCACCTTTGCATGAAATAGCAAAGTTTTCATGTTGAGAGGCATATAATATCAATTCAAGTTTGAATTATAGTGATAATTGATATACAATTGAAATTTGGAGGGGAACAAGTTTTTGAAAAAGTCAAATTTTTGAGGAGTTTGAGGAAGGAAGAAGCAAAGGCTGCATAATTGGGTAGAACTCCTCTATTTGAAACTTTTATTTTTTAGGTATGTGAAATCTTTGTACATTTTCTTTCATTCTATTATGGCTTGCTTTCATTTTTGTTGTTTAGCTTATTCCATGTTGATCAAATTGTTTGTTTGTGATGCAATATCAGATTTCAAAGACACTCAACAACATCATTTCTTTAGGGAACTTCCTTCCCAAATCAATAAAGAGTAAGAGATCAATTTATACAAACTTTGTCAAATTCATCCAAAACTACTTTTCATTCAACCAAAATCCATTTATTTCATTTCAAGTTATAAGGCTATCAGTAGCCAATTCACCATCTCCATATAGCAAAGCATTTTCAAAATCAACTTTCAACTTTGTTCTTGTCATAAACAATACAACAATCACTCATCAACTCAACTTACCCCTTCAAGGAAAAAACAATCAAACACCTATGTTCCTTAGACCTGCAATCAAAGATCATCTCATCCATTTAAGATGTCTTTGCTCAAATCAACACATCCATCATCCTATCTTCACTTAAACACCATTTGTAAAAATAACAAGTAGCATTAGTTTAACACTATCACCAAACCTTTAAGATATCAATTTCATCATGTTTTGATTGTAATATTCCAATATATCAGTATAGACACACTCTGACTACTTTGCATCCAAGAAACCATTGCCATATATTGGAAACATATGCCCAAATCATCAAATCTTTCACAATCTACCTTCAAAACATTACCAAGCATAGACACAACTGTGGCATCACAAATGAGACTGCTCCCAAGCACTTAACAACATTCCTTTCGTTGTTTCTACATATTCTCTGTTTTTAGCAAACAATGCCAAATATCTCTAGGAGGCCAACATTCCATCTAATCGGGTGATTCCTTTTCTATCATAATGCATTTACACAATCCCAATGCAGATTCTCAGGCCTATTTTGATCCTTTTCAACATACTATAAAATTTTATACACTTATTTCACATAACATAGTAGAACCAACATGCTGTCTACTAGTAAAAGCCCTTAAATAGGTCAATTTATCAAAGCAAGTCATCATAGAACTACTCACTAATCCAACAAACATGCAAATAGTCTTAGGCCATGTGTAGAAACTCACAAATAAACAAGTTTCAAGATGAGAAATGCCCATCAATACACAAAATCAGTAAACATTTGATTATAGGGTGAAAACACACCAACCATGAGGGTTTCTTTAATGAAACATTTGTAAAACCTCTACTACTCCACCCAACAATTGAAATATGCTTCATTATGTCTGCAAATTATTTTGAAATCATTTCTAAGCTCCTCTACTTGTTGTTTCCTCAAACCCTACTTGAAAACACCATTTTTTTGAATGAAAAAATTTAGAATTTTGTTCATGCAACAGTATCCCCACTTCTTATTTCTATTTACCCCTGTCACACACATCTTCACATTGAAAAGACACTAAATATGATCCATTACACTGACCTACTAGCCCTACATTGGTGGAATGGCTAAGAATCACTTTTTAGACTCTCTAAACAATTCTAAGGAAACCACAGACCAAGACTTAGGAAACTAAGTTCAAATTAGATTGATTATTTGAATTACAATTCCTACAACTTTCAAGAATGAAAGAAGTCTCTTTCCCTGACAAGAATCAAATCTTAGAATGCTTGAATCACTATGCAACTTGAAAACAAGAATAGAAAAGCTTTCCAAAATAACTGAGCAGAGGTTTTTTTATTAATTTTTATGGATTTTTGGGATACAAGATCTACCTTTCTTGAGCTTACAATTCTTTTTAAAGGTGTCTAAATCAGTTGAAATAACTTCCTCTTCATCTTCATCAACCCATCCTTTCCCTTCCACAAAAAATACTCTTCACCTTCCTGCTTTTGTGCAATTTTACATTTTTACAATAATTGACAACTTTTGTTATAAAAAGCAACTTTTCAATAATATCACCTAGTGACCTATTTCATAGTGCAAATACATTGAAATTCATCATTTAATGACCTTCACTCATCATATTTACTTGAACATTACAAATTGATCAAATTAGCCTTTTGAAGGAATTTCATGGCCTAGGTGCTCCTACACTAATTTGTCATGTTACAACCTTACGTTGTCAATGGACATTTTAAATCACACAATTCGATACACTTTCCTATTACATTTTTAAACCACATCTCTTTGAGGAATTTTGTTAAATTTAACAATTGACTTTCTTTGTGTATGCTTCCAAAGCTATCATTGAGTTATTTTGTCAAACAGTTATACAAACCAGCTTTCATTGACTTTCTTTGTGTATGCTTCCAAAGCTTTCAATTAGTTAATTTGACAACTTAGCACTTTTTTCACAGGTAAAATTATTCGTCATGCCGAAGAAATGAACTGTTAAAAGGAAAAAACTAATAGATGATCATCTCCAAGCCATCAGAGATAAAGAGAAAAAATGGATGAGGGAATATCGTGAAAAATAGAAATTGGGAACGATTGATGAAAACAAGCTAGTTGAAGAGGAACCTCAACTGTCAAAAAGAGAAAATAAATTAGCAGCACAAAGGGAAGGAATGCTAAAGAGTCATGCTAGGGGAGATGCAGATACCATAGTTGGAGACACACCCTCTACCGCAAGTGAATACGAAGGGACACCATTAAGCACAAGCGAATATGGAGGGACACCATCTACCACAAGTGAGTATGGTTGGACACCATCTACCATATCTGAAGTTGAGAGTACATCATCACTCAGAGTTGAGGAACAAGGTATGCCATCATCCCCATGTGAACCTCAAGGTATGTCTTCTATTCCACCCTCGATCGAAGGTACGCAATCTAGCCCACCTTAATTAAATATTGATGAAATTGCTAATGTTGAGATGTATGTACCTAAGAGAACACCACCTAGAATTTTGCGTAGAAAGCCAAAGTTTTTTATTAATATTGATGAGGATATTTTGCAGCACATGGAAGGTAAGATTCCAGAACACACTTGTAGAAGATAGGATGATAAGATTTGGAAAATGTTCTTTGAAAGGCTAAATGAGACTGCAAGATGTCAACTATTTGTTCAAATGATGCGGTGTTTAAAGTACATAAACATCATGAAGACTCTTGGGTTGAGAACATCAAATGCATCAGGTGAAAACACTATTGTGAAGAATATAATGGATACTTATGACAGTGTGGGTAAGACCTCACACTCAAAGGATAGTAATGTCACCTGACGTGTCATTACATCAACTTTGGTAAGCTATCAAACAAAGAGATCTTGCCTCATTAAATAGACAAGTGAACAAATGGGAATTAGTAGAAAAACTTTATCAAAATCCGTTCAAAGGCGGCAAAGAATTGAGGGCACCAATTCAAATGAATTATGGGCATTCTCAGGGAGACTACAACACAAAGATAAAAAACTTGTTGAAGCATCGAGAACACTAATTGAAGATTATTGGAAGAATAATACAAGGCCATATCCGAATCAAAGGCATGTCGTAAGAAGGAGAATCGGTATTCAAAACCGTGAGCCACATCCAAAGCATTTTTTGGATATGACTCAAACCCAATTTTTTCATAAATTTCAAAATTATTATCCTCAAATTAATATTTCTCAAAGATTTTTTGAAATGATTAAACCTTTTTATGTCAAGATAAATCACACACGCACTACTTGTTGCTATAAACTACATATTGAATTCTCTAACCATTATGATGTTTATCGTTCTATATGTTTACATTTGCATACTAACAATGTTTTGTAGGATTGTGGCATAGAAGCCCCACCAAAATCTTCAAGAGAGTTCTTATCAAAAAAATTATGTAAAATAGAGGATGGCAAAATATTCTATAGGACAACATGCTTGAATGGTTCATGCGAGCGTTGCAGTGGCTTGCAATGAATGCTAGTATGTCAACATATGGAAAGCACATATGAGGCGGGACAAAAACTAGTAGAGTTCGGGAAGTATAAAACAGTGGCATATGCTACAAAAGATGGGTCTAAAGAAAAAAGGTGTGAGTTGGTTATTCAGAAGATTCCAATGTATCAGTTCATGTCCATGTTTTGTGAGAATCTAGTGTATGAGTATGCAAGGCATACCCATAGAGCCTGATGGCTAGACACACAATTCAAGCTATGAAAGGACACCTTTCCACTTGGTAGCATAGTATCAGTGGTTGAATTTGTAGAGAACTACACTCTACAACCACAGCGTGAGGTGCAGTCACATTATTACAACTCCAAAATAGGTTTCGATATTTGTGCACATAGCATTCATACATGTAGCTGAAAGTACAGAGGATGAAAGGAAGGTATTGAGGGAGTATCACTTTTATAATAGTGATGATCGCACGCATTCTCCAGAGTTCGTGCAAGGTTGCTTCCAGATGTTCTATAATCATTTGGCTCAGAGGGGCATATCATATGGTCGGCATATAATATGGTCAGATAACTGTGCAACACAGTTCAAGAATGCACACATGTTCTACTAGTTGTGCAGGATGCATCTCACTACATGTGTTCAACATATGTGGAACTTTTGTGAGGCTGGACATGGAAAGGGGGAGCATGACGATGCAAGAGAATGTGTGAAAAGAGCATTAGCATGAGAAGAGTTAAAGTATAAAGAAAGTGCACAGTTGACAGATGCCAGATCAATCGTTGAGTGGTGTAATGGTTCAATGGGTCCAGGTAATGAAGGTATGTCTTCAGTTCATAGATTTTTTTGGTTGATGGATGATACTAACATTGCACCATATGAGGATTTTTGTACACTAACAAGATCGAGTGAGTTGCACTCTTTCCTTAGCTCAAATGTACGTTCATGGAGTATCGATACACGTAAGATGGCATGCTTTTGTTCTTCATGTACAATGCAAGCCTGGAATGATTGTGTGTTAGGGGAGTGGGTTGACAAATGGTTGACAAGTTATCTTAGCCCACTTCACATGTATCTCCCTTCGATGGCATTGGAACTAACATGGATGGAATCATCAGTCAACTTTGACCATGTATCGGATCTAGTTCAACTAGGTAATATATCTACTTGCTTAGTATTTGAAATTCCATATTGTTATCTTACTTTGTACTGTATTCATAATGTTGACTAATTTCAAGAGATATGCTACACATATAAATGCAGGGCATGTTTATGCAGTTATTACAGATGAAGACAACGAAGAGGATACATACTATTACTTGTGTCGTCGTGTTGAGAAAAAAAGGAAATTTGAAGCCCCAATTATAGATGGAGAAAACATTGAATATCCTATAGGCTCAGTTGTTGTTACTAGAATGTGGCTGAGAAGGTACCCACATAAGAGTGTTAAACATTGGTTGTTTGAGGAATTTGACATGCATCATAAGATTCTTCATTACTCAAACCTTGTCATGGCATCCAATGTTCATTTGAGCAAATATGGGGGTAGACCTTTGAACAAGACCTTGTGGAAGGTCCGTGAGTTTGACTGTGAGGCAATACTTGACACAATAAAGAGTAGAGCAAACCCGAATGGTTCATTGGATTAATTTGTAAGTATATGCACAATAGTTCTTATTAATTTAGACATGTATCCACATCAATTTGGTTGATGCCAATGCTATCATCTTATTTTACTTTGTGTATGTGTATGTAACTAGGCAAACATTGATTGGTGTCCCCTTCCATAAAATGTAGATTTATGAGCCATCCAAGAGAATATCAAGCAGAAAAGCAATGCAACATCCTTATTTTGATGATCTTGACAAATCTCAATTATTATTCTAAGCCATTAAAAAAGTGTGTGCGAAGCTTCATGAGGCAATTTCAAGTTATTCATTTGAATTTAACCTTATCATGACCACCTATGATGTAGACATTATAAGAGCATCTGGAATTTCAATAAATTCTATTCATGAGAGGTGTGTGTAATAGGTCTCTTGGAATTCCCAGTGAAGATGTATGACCAAGATTGACTAAGTTGAGAGACTGCCATGCCTATCTGTAAGTGCCTTCGATCTATTTTGGATGAGCTATTTATTTTTATTCTTTTCCTTTGCGTATATGTAAATAAACTAGTAAAAATTGATTTAGGCCTTGTACTTTGTAGATTAAGATAATACAAAGAATTAGGTTTCTTTTGAGTCCATCTAGAAGAAAATCCATTGATTTTTTCCATTGTTAGAGCATATTTTCTGAAATTCAATTTGGAACCTTCAATTTGAGGTTTTGAGAGTCAAGTAAAGAAATAAAGCATACTCCACTGAATTAGGCTTGTAGATCAGTGGAGTAGGGTTATAGTAGGGTGTTTATGGTGTAGGAGCACTAAGGACAATTAAGACCACAAGGTGGTCAAGTGGTAAATTTTGATTTGTAGTCCATGAAGAATGTTGTAATAAGGTCACAAGGACCATTAGGAAGTGTTTTAAGTCAATCTGGGTTGGTAGGATATGAGGTTGCAATGTCATGTTAGCATGTTGTCAATTTGGTGTAATGAAGCCTTGAATGGCCTAAATATGAAAATGTATGTAAATTCATAATGTAAGGGTCAAGATGATGTAATGAGGCCATCATAAGGTCACTAGTTTAGATATGGAGTCATTGTAATGTCTATTTTATGTCCATTAAAGGCTCATTATTCAATATAGAAAGTTTGGTTAATGTTTGATTCAGAGTTTTCAACACTTTATTTCTAATTTTTCATTGTATTTCTTGATTTTACTGTATTTTCAGAGTTTCCTCCACCTGTACAGACCCGTACATTCTTAGATATCTCTCCCATTCATGTTTTCATGTTATTTGGATGATGAATGGATGTTTTTACAATTCTCTTTAAGGAATTGGTCTTTTAGTTGTTCAGTGGTGAATTGGAAGACTATAGTGCTGACCTTATGGAAGTTGGATTAGATATATGAACCCGAGTTGGTTTCTTTGTTCTTAAGTCTAAATTTGTATTCCTCCAACCTACTTTGCATCAGTTGATATGCCTTCAAAAAATCCTTGTGAACATTTTATGTTGTTGGCAATCATACTTTTGAAAAAATACCAAAAGGCTCTGTTTACTAACGTTTTTATCTCTTTAGAAGCAAAGAAGTTGGGATAGTAGGCATGTGTTCCAAAATAAGTGTATCTAAAAATGATGTATATTTTTAATGGCCAAAATGGGTACCCTAAAATGTATTTATCCTATAAAGATTCATTGTGGTTTGCATGTTACACCTGATTTAGTATTTTAGCACTTACAAGCAAATTTGGTCTTCTAGTGCAACCAATTGTGAAATCTGATTAAATAGTGTTGTAAGAAGGTTTTTTAGCTTTGTTCATGTAAAAATAAAAATGAATAAAGTGTACCAAGGTCTGGTAAAATTTTGGAAGCAAGATTTGAAGGTTAGGTGTCTTTTTGCCTTGTGAAAAGTTGCAAAGTCATGCAACTTTCGTTCTTTAACTTGTCTGACCAAACAGACTATTCCAACACATTTGAATAGGCATGTTTACACTAGGAATGGTCCTCTTTCCTACCCAAAAACACGGAATCGCTTTGAGCTACGTTCAACTGGATCGATCCCTTAAGGGTCCAAAGGGAAAAATGGCTGCAAACTTCAACATGAGGTTACTCAAACACCGTGATACTTAGGAACTTCTCATCTAATCCTATGGGATTGTGTTGAGCCTCTTTAAAATAACCTCTCTCAGTTTTCGTTATCTCAAAGTGGTTTTCCCGTAGTCTCCAGTTTTCAGTTGATGGAAAAAGTGTCAAATGGAAGCAGTGGAAAGTTGCAAAGTGGTGCAACTTTCATTTTGCAACTCGTGTGACCAAACGGACTGTTCCAAAGCATCTGAATAGGAATTCTTACATTATAAATGGTCCTCTTTTGTACCCAAACATGTGGAATTGCTCCGAGCTACGTTCAACCGGATCGTTACCTCAAGGGTCCAAAGGGAAAAATGGCTGCAAACATCAGCATGAGGTTACTCGAACACTGTGACCCTTAGAAATTTTTTGTCTGATCCTATGAGATCACGTTGGGCCCCTCTACAATAACCTCTCTCGGTTTTCGTTATCTTAGAGTGGTTTTCCCGTAGTCTCAAGTTTTCAATTGATGGAAAAAGTGTCAAATGGAAGCAGTGGAAAGTTGCAAAGTGGTGCAATTTTGTTCTGCAATTGTGTGAAACAAAATGACGTTCAACATCTCTAAAGAATGGTTTATTAGAAACACTTTTGCTCAAAATCACGGAATCACACAATGCTCCCGATCATCCCTTGTAAAGGGAAAAATAGCTGTAACTTCAGCATGAGGTTACTTGAACACCGTGATGCTTATAAACTTCTCATCTAATCCTATGAGATCATGTTGAGCCCCTCTACAATAACCTCTCTCTATTTTGTTATCTCTGAGTGGTTTTCCGTAGTCTCTAGTTTTTAGTTGATGGAAAAAGTGTCAAATGGAAGCAGTGGGAAAGTTGCAAAAGTGGTGCAATTTTCATTCTGCAACTCGTGTGACCAAACGGACTATTCCAACATGTCTGAATAAGAATGTTTATGCTAGGCATGATACTCTTTCACACCCAAACATGCAGAATCACTTTGAGCTACGTTCAACTGGATCGATCCCTTAAGGGTCCAAAGGGAAAAATGGCTGCAAAATTTAGCATGAGGTTACTCAGACACCATGATACTTATAAAATTCTTGCATGATCCTATGAGATCGTGTTGGGCCCCTCTACAATAACCTCTCTTGGTTTTTGTTATCTCAAAGTGGTTTTCCCATAGTCTCCAGTTTTCAGTTGATGGAAAAAGTTTTTAAATGGAAGCAGTGGAAAGTTGCAAAGTGGTGCAATGTTCGTTCTGCAACTCATGTGACAAAATGGACTGTTCCAACATGTCTGAATAGGAATTTTAACACTAGGAATGGTACTGTTTCACACCCAAACACGTGAAATCGCTCTGAGCTACGTTCAACCGGATCGATCCCTTAAGTGTCCAAAGGGAAAAATGGCTGCAAACTTCAACATGAGGTTACTTGGACACTGTGATGTTTATAAACTTCTTGTATGATCCTATGAGATTGTGTTGGGCCCCTCTAAAATAAACTCTCTCTATTTTCGTTGTCTCAGAGTGGTTTTCCCATAGTCTCCAGTTTTCAGTTGAAAGTGTCAAATGGAAGCAGTGGAAAGTTGTAAAGTGGTGCAATTTTTTTTCTGCAACTCATGTGACCAAATGGACTATTCCAACGTGTCTGAATAGGAATTTTTACGCTAGGCATGGTACTCTTTCGCACCCAAACATGCAGAATCACTTTGAGCTACGTTCAATCAGATCGATCCCTTAAGGGTCCAAAGGGAAAAATGGCTGCAAACTTCAGCATGAGGTTACTCGGACACCGTGATACTTATAAACTTCTCGTCTAATCCTATGAGATTGTGTTGTACCCCTCTACAATAACCTCTCTTGGTTTTCATTATTTTGGAGTGGTTTTCCCGTGGTGTCCAATTTTTAGTTGATGCAAAAAGTGTCAAATGCAAGCAGTGGAAAATTGCAAGGTGGTGCAATTTTCGTTCTGCAACTCGTGTGACTAGACAAATTATTCCAACATGTTCAAATTGGCATGTTTACGGTAGGCATGGTCCTCTTTCACACCTAAACATGTAGAATCGCTCTGAGCTATGTTCAACTGGATCGATCCCTTAAGGGTCCAAAGGGAAAAATGGCTGCAAACTTCAACATGAGGTTACTTAGACACCGTGACACTTATAAACTTCTTGTCTGATCCTATGGGATTGTATTGGGCCCCTCTACAATAACATTTCTCGGTTTTCATTATCTTAGAGTGGTTTTCCCGTGGTGTCTAATTTTCAGTTGATGGAAAAAGTGTCAAATGCAAGTAGTGGAAAGTTGCAAGGTGGTGCAATTTTTATTCTATAACTCGTGTGACCAAACGGACTGTTCCAACGAATCCGAGTAGGCATGTTTACGCTAGGCATGGTCCTCTTTCGCACCCAAACATGCGGAATCGCTCTAAGCTACGTTCAACCGGATCGATCCCTTAAGAGTTTGAGTATAGTATGTTGAAATAGGTCATTCCTCCTATTGTTTAGGTTGTGTCTCGGTGATATGGGCCTGATGTAACTTGAATTTTGGTAGCTTGATATAGAGAGTCTATTGATGCTAGGGTTCAATTTGTATGATTTTGAAAAAAGAAGCCAACTGAGTAGAGTTATCAACATTATTCGTAAATCATAATTATTTTTTTAGTACACTAGCCATGTTGATGCCTTCTTGTAGTCTCAAACATTATTTTGTATCATTGTTACATCAGTTTTTGAAGTGGCAACTTAATGTAGCTCCATAATACAAAATCTGGTTCAAGCTGATTTTCACGTCAAAAAAATGTGAATCAAATCACGTTGATGTGAAAAAAAACCATGAGACCAGAGCTTGTGGTGCAGGAACACCTAGGTCATGTAATGCCAAAATTAAATGTAATCAAGGCATGAAAAAGCTTAAAGTGTAATATTGTCAAAATGCTAAATATGTAAAAGAGAGAAAAAGAAAGAATGTGAAGAGACAAAACAAGAAAATCAAGAAAATAAAGGAAGAGGATGAGTCATAGGTTGTTCAAGGAAGATGAAGAGGTAGTTGATAGTTGGAAACTTCTTTAAAAGCATTGTAAAGTCCGAGCAAAGAGATCATTGTATTATGGAAGAATTAAATTAACAAAGAATTCCCTGTTTTAGCTTATTTTCTGTGTTTTTCAGTTGTTTCTTGACTTGTACGGATTGTGCAAGAGTTTAGGGTTCAAATTTATATTGTTTCCATTATATTGGGGAATCACCATTTGTTTGCATCCATTTGGGAAGGAATCCATTAAATTGAATGTTTGTTTGAGCATTCTTCTTATGGCTCGGTCTGAAATCCTGTGCATTGAGTTTTGAGTCTTATAAGGAATTTCCACACACTACTCCACCAATGTAGGTTAGGTAGATTGGTGGAGTAGGTTAGGGATAGGTTATTTGTTATGTTTTGATGTTTGTGAGTGGAGGAAAATGAAAGAATACCTTGAAGGAGTTGTTGCTACATAGGAAATTCTGAGTTTTCCAGTCAAAATGAATAGTTTCCAGCATGATAGTGGAGAAAGAAAAAGTGCATGGGTTAAAAGATGTTTCCAAATGCATTTTTAGATGTATTTTGACATGGACCAATGGTTGACCAGAGGTTTTGAGGTTTGCATGTAGCCTATACAGGAAACCCTCATTAATTTTTGAGTTTTTCATCCTATAAACAAGGGTTTGTCAATATACTATAAAAAGGAGTCTTTTAATCCCTAAAAATGGATAAATTGGGAGTTTTGTGTTATGTCTAATGACCGTTTTGAGGTTTTAAGTGTTTTGGGAATGTTTGAAGGGGGTCTTCTTTGAAAATAAGGCCTATTTTAGTAGCCTTTTTGATAGCGTTTAGACTAAAAACTGCTTATTTCTTCAATATAATTTATTCTGAGTTTTTGATATGAGGACATGGGCATTAAGAGGTCTCTAAAAGTGTTTTGGATCTTGGGTTTTGAAACATGTGTGTTTGGTTTACCCGATTTAGGGCATGAATATCTCATTGAGAAGTAGTTCCTTGACTGCTCAGAGAATATAAGTCTGACCTAACAGTGACCGGTGAGTTGATTTTGAGATAATTTTGTCTAAGTGATGGTGTCAAGAATGTATGGAGTCTTGGACAAGGTTTAGAAGTGAGATATGTTGTTTTGACAATTGGACAGTGAGGAGACTTGGTGTAAAATAATACATGAAATTGTAAGTTCAGTCAGAACAAAGTTAAAAGAGAGCAAGTTCCTAATTTGTATCAGTTGTAGTAATGATGTTCATAGTGCTTGATGGTCTGGTAAAAGTTTGAAAGCCAATTGTAATGATGGATTGACTATTTGGGACAAGTTGAATGAATTGATTGAATGGAAGAGTGCCTTGTTGAAAATGGTGTTTTTTAAATGCATGTTGATCTAATTGATTGAATCAAAGTTTTCTAAAATGGTTTTTTGCTTTGAATGAGTCAATTGGAATACAGATTTGTGGAAGGATGAATGATGAATGATAAGAGAATTTGAGTGGATGAAAAGTATATTTCTAATGAAATGTTGAAATTTTGTTTGATCTTCTCCAAGATGAGTTTGGGACAAGAGTCCCCTAAGTTGTTGATTGGTTTGGAAATCTTTGTATTGCATCAGCTTGTTTCTTACTATTATGCTATGATAGATTTCTTCTAAGCATCCATAGTTTGTTCGAAAGCACCTGTTTTAGGCTTTTAGCCATAGCAGCAAGGTAATGAACTATTTGATAAAATGCTTTGATAGACATGTATGAAAAATGTGTTAGCATAGACAAGGCAGTGAACTCTTTGAAACAATGCCTCAAAGAAATGTGGTCTCATGGTGATGGAATGGCATGACAAATGCCATGACAAGCAAATTGTTGTGGATTTTCATGGCATTCCATCACCATTGAGACCACATTTCTTTGAGGCCTTTTTTCAAACAGTTTTCTACCTTTTCTATGCTATTGCTTATTAGTATGCTTTGATAGATTTTTCCAAGCATCCATAGACTTTTTGGAAGCACCTATTTTAGGCTTTTAGCCATAGCAACAAGGAAGTGAACTGTTTGATAGAATGCTTTGGTAAACATGTATGATAAATGTAGTAGCATAGAGAAGGCAGCGAACTGTTTGAAAAAATGCCTCAAAGAAATGTGGTCTCATGGATGGAATGCCATGAAAATCCACAACAATTTTCTTGTCATGTGATGCAGAGGGGATGGGACTTTAGTCAAAACTCAAAGTTTCAAGGATTACAATGATGCAATCTCAAACACTCTTCCAGGCACCCTGATGGAGACAAGCCTCAATAGTGCACTTATAACTTAGATGCTTTCCTAATGGACCCAAACCCTTGGAGTGATCTCAAGGAACTCAAACAAACTTGTCTTGAATGGTTTCAAAGCCCCAAACCTCTGTCTTAGACAAAACTCACCTTTTGCACCTTGACTAGGCTTCTTGCCCAACTAGGCTTCTAGTGATGGTTTTTTGACTTTTCACTCAACTTCCCCAAAGGAATCCTCAATATAATGACTGATTCAGATGTGATTCATGATGATACACATATAAAATCCTTTATGGCACTTGTTCTGGATCAAACCTACCAAAATCATTGTTTCCTCAAATTTAAGGCCTAATTAGCCCATTTTTCAGCAACCCCTCTCTAAAGCGTGATGAGGGCGTAGCGAGACATAGAAAATAACCCACAAACAAGAGAATAATTTTATTATTGAGAAAATGGAGCTTCTTACATGCAGAGGATCTGAAATCCCCAAGTTCTACAACACATGCAAGTTACAGAAAGCTACAGAATAACCCTTTCGTAATATGCAAAATTGTCCCCAAAAAGTTACCCAAAAAATTAGAAACCCACCCATAAATAGAGCTCCTCTTTAGTTTGGAGCCAAAACAACATTAAAATTTGAGTTTAGGTGGTTTGGCGCTGGCACCAAAAAATTACAACTTGAAGTTCAAATTTCAAAAGAACATTTGCAATTGTATCTTCCTAGAAGGTGCGCCAACTTCCCGGGGCCATAACTTTTGATCTGGGGCTCCAATTCGCGAACCGTTTGAACCATTGGAAAAGTATCGAAGTCAAGAACGCGCTCAATATTTGCTACACCGATTTCAGAAAGTTTCAAGGCCATTCTGGGAGCTCTAAGTGCCTCAAATCCAACTCGGAAGATTTTTTAGGTGCAAATCTGGGAAACTAAAACTGCAATATCTTTCAACCCAGGAATAGAAAATAAAAACCATAAATTGGGAATTTCATTATGATGAAAAGGGTATCCAAAAATGTAAAAACATCTAAAAACCGAGAAACTTGAAATTTAACTATTTTTGGGTGATGCAAAGATTGCTCTTACACCACTGGATGCTCCTGCATCAAAACTTATCCCCTAACTATGAAACTTTCAACAGTGTTTTAAAATGTTCCCAACCCAAATATTTTCAAGGTATTAGTCTTCTTTGACACCCTTAACACCCTAAATCACAAAACCCTCAATAAATTGCTCCAAAACTAGGGCCTCTTGAAAATTAGCTTTCCCAACACTTCCAGAACCTTCTCTTGGACTTTTCACCAATAAGTCAACATATCTAAACACCTTCAACTCAGAAATATACCCCTTATTAAGGTAGATCTCCCGTTGCTACACTTTAGGCACCATTTTCATGCCCTTTTCCTTGCTAAAACTCGGTGTACACCCAAGAATCACTCTTTCTTGCACAATAACTTGTTAGATCTGTATAATAAAAGTTATATATGATCCATTTCACAAGTTTTTAGTCACACTCTCTCATGAAATGGATCATTTATTCATGAAGACTCTCAAAACTAGTGAAAAATCTGCACTTTTTGAGAACAATCAACAATATAACACAAGAAATTGATTCCCAATGTTATTAAGATCATTAAAAAGGTTAAATGCATGTAAATACAAGTTATTAAACCATCCAAATGAGCATGACACCAAAAGGAATCAGAGATTCATCAAAAAAACTCAAGAAAATGCAAAAAGATTGAAGTTTTTATTGATTTTCTATAGCAGTCCGTACAACACTTGCAATATCAGTCAACCCTTTATACAAATGCTTTCTCCAAGCTTATAGACTCATCCTACAGCTATCCCAACTGATTAGAATTGATTTTATTACATTATTGTGATTAAAACTCCTGAAACTCACTTTTCTGCCCAAAGTTGGATTTCAAAAATTTGAATTTCCAACATTGCAATTTATTAACTCCTATTAACTATAAAGCTTCCAAAACTATTACATATCATCATTCAACCTTATTTAACCTAATTAAAAGAACATCCTTCCTATTTAGCTCCTAGAACATCATTGTTCCATTTACAAGTCAATTTGGTCCTATGGTCATATCCCGGGACATAGGACTTTGATCATTACACTCATCCATGCCAAATGCCATTATAGGCTTCAAAATGCTATAATTGATGCTCTAGAAAGGTTTATAGGCCTTCAAGACCCCTGCCATCTCTTGACTCTCCAAATGATCCTCAAGGAGCTTGGGTGCTCTTGCACCATCATGGCATTCCACCACCATGAGACCAGATTTCCTTGAGGCATTTTTTTCAAACAGTTCATTCCCTTGTCTATGCTATTGCTTACTATTATGCTATGATAGATTTTTTCTAAGCATCCATATCTTGTTTGAAAGAAACTATTTTAGGCTTTTAGCCATAGCAGCAAGGCAATGAACTGTTTGGCTAAATGCTTTGATAGACATGTATGAAAAATGTGTTAGCATAGACAAGGTAGGGAACTCTTTGAAAAAATGCCTCAAAGAAATGAGGTCTCATGGTGATGGAATGGCATGATGAATGCCATGACAAGCAAATTTCTATGGATTGTCATCGCATTCCATCACCATTGAGACCACATTTCTTTGAGGTTTTTTTTCAAATAGTTTGCTACCTTTTCTATGCTATTGCTTATTAGTATGCTTTGATAGATTTTTTCAACAAGCATCCATAGCTTTTTTGGAAGCACCTATTTTAGGATTTTAGCCATAGCAACAAGGAAGCGAACTTTTTGATAAAATTCTTTGGTAAACATGTACGATAAATGTAGTAGCATAGAGAAGGCAACGAATTGTTTGAAAAAATGCCTCAAAGAAATGTGGTCTCATGTCACTGATGGAATGCCATGACAATCCACAACAATTTTCTTGTCATGGCATTCCACCACCATGAGACTAGATTTCTTTGAGGTATTTTTTTCAAATAGCTCATTCCCTTGTCTATACTATTGCTTACTATTATGCTATGATAGATTTTTTCTAAGCATCCATAGCTTGTTCAAAAGCACTTGTTTTAGGCTTTGAGCCATAGCAGCAAGGAAATGAACTGTTTGGCTAAATCCTTTGATAGACATGTATGAAAAATGTGTTAGCATAGACAAGGCAGTGAACTCTTTAAAAAAATGCCTCAAAAAAATGAGGTCTCATGGTGATGGAATGGCATAACGAATGCCATGACAAGAAAATTGTTGTGGATTGTCATGGCATTCCATCACCATTGAGAGCACATGTCTTTGATGCTTTTTTTCAAACAGTTTGCTGCCTTTTCTATGCTATTGCTTATTAGTATGCTTTGATAGATTTTTTCCACAAGAATCCATAGCTTTTTTGGAAGCACCTATTTTAGGCTTTTAGCCATAGCAACAAGGAAGTGAACTGTTTGATAAAATTCTTTGGTAAACATGTATGATAAATGTAGTAGCATAGAGAAGGTAGCGAACTGTTTGAAAAAATGCCTCAAAGAAATGTGGTCTCATGGCACTAATGGAATGCCATGACAATCCACAACAATGTACTTGTCATGGCATTCCACCACCATGAGACCACATTTCTTTGAGGCATTTTTTTCAAACAGTTCATTCCCTTGTCTATGTTATTGCTTACTATTATGCTATGATAGATTTTTTCTAAGCATCCATAGCTTGTTCGAAAGCACCTGTTTTAGGATTTTAGCCATAGCAGCAAGGCAATGAACTTTTTGGCTAAATGCTTTGATAGACATGTATGAAAAATGTGTTAGCATAGACAAGGCAGTGAACTCTTTGAAAAAATGCCTCAAAGAAATGAGGTCTCATGGTGATGGAATGGCATGACGAATGCCATGACATGAAAATTGTTGTGGATTGTCATGGCATTGCATCACCATTGAGACCACATTTCTTTGAGGCTTTTTTTCAAATAGTTTTCTGCCTTTTCTATGCTATTGCTTATTGGTATTAACATTGGATTTTCCACAAGCATCCATACCCTTTTGGAAGCACCTATTTAGGATTTTAGCCATAGCAACAAGGGCGAACTATTTGATAAAATCTTTAATGCTATGTATGATAAATGTAGTAGCATAGAAGGCGTGAACTATTTGAAAATGCCTCCAAAGAAATGTGGTCTCAGTGATGGAATGCCATGACAATCCACAACAATTTTTCTTGTCATGGCATTCCACCACCATGAGACCACATTTCTTTGAGGCATTTTTTCAAGTAGTTCATTCCCTTGTCTATACTATTGCTTACTATTATGCTATGATAGATTTTTTCTAATCATCCATAGCTTGTTCAAAAGCACCTATTTTAGGCTTTTAGCCATAGCAGCAAGGCAACGAACTGTTTGATAAAATGCTTTGTTAGACATGTATAAAAAATGTGTTAGCATAGACAAGGCAGTGAACTCTTTGAAAAAATGCCTCAAAGAAATGAGGTCTCATGGTGATGGAATGGCATGATGAATGCCATGACAAGCAAATTGCTTTGGATTGTCATAGCATTCCATCACCATTGAGACCACATTTCGTTGAGGCTTTGTTTCAAACATTTTGCTGCATTTTCTATCCTATTGCTTATTAGTATGCTTTGATAGATTTTTTCCAAGCATCCATACCTTTTTTGGAAGCACCTATTTTAGGGTTTTAGCCATCGCAACAAGGAAGCGAACTGTTTGATAAAATGCTTTGGTAAACATGTATGATAAATGTAGTAGCATAGGGAGGGAAACGAACTGTTTGAAAAAATGCCTCAAAGAAATGTGGTCTCATGTTGATGGAATGCCATGACAATCCACAACAATTCGCTTGTCATGGTATTCCACCACCATGAGACCAGATTTCTTTGAGGCATTTTCCAGCAGGTTCATTCCTGTCTGTCTGTGCTATTATGCTATGATATATTTTTTCCAAACATCCATAGCTGTTCGAAAACACCTATTTTAGGCTTTTAGTAATAGTAGCAAGGAAGTTAATTGTTTGATAAAATTCTTTGATATACATGTATGGAAAATGTGGTAGCATAGACAAGGCGGTGAGCTGTTTGAAAAACATGCATCAAAGAAATGTGGTCTCTTTGGTGATGGAATGGCATGATAAATGTCATGACAAATACAAATTGTTATTGAATTGTCATGGCATTAGTCACCGTGAGACCACATTTCTTTGAACGACCCCTCAAGCAGTTCTGCTCTGATATTAGCATATTAACATTATATTTTTTCCAAGCATCCATAAGCTTGTTCAGCACTTTTGGGCTTTCAACCATATAACAAGGCAACACTTGAACTATTTGATAAAATGCTTTGGTAAAAATGTATGAAAAATGTGGTAGTATAGACAAGGCAGTGAACTGTTTGAAAAAATTCCTCAAAGAAATGTGGTCTCATAGAATGACATGAAAACCAAATGCAATTGGCAGCTGCTCCTAGTTATTAGTTATGCAAATATAGTAATTGCATAACTGCTTAGGTTGACTTTGTAAAAACTATATTGTAATTGAAATTTTGTCATCTATCAACATCTAGTTATTAGTTATGAAATGTGAAGCAATGCTTTCAGTTTGAAAGATGTGCAATGCAATGTAATCAACGTTATGAATATAAACTACAATAATCTATTTTTTACTAAGTTACCAGTTCAGTTTTGGGTTCGGGATTGGATTCGAGAACCCGGTTCGCTGGTTTGGGAAAAAAAAAATTTGGGGTTGGGTTCGTTTTGGGTTCGGTAATACAAAAACATATAAAAATAAAAAATATATACATATTTGTAGTGATAATCAAGTTCAGAATACACCACCATATTAATAGTCAAATAATATAGTAAAAATACACCACCACTTTCATAGTGAAATATTAAAATATTAGTAATCTACTCGAATTTCATGATACAAAATTATAAATTAAAGTTCAAACATAAAAATGTCAAGTGTTTACAATCAGCCATTATTGATCATTGATCAATCTGAAAAGTGTGAACATTTTTCTGTGTGGAAGGCAAACAAGAAAACAGTGTTACATAATTATTTACATTGTGTGAAGAGCCAAACCTTTTCTTGCGAGGATCCTTAGAAGAATCTCGGTGATTTTTTGGGTGTCCTTTCCTTGGAACGGAACTATCCTGAGCCATGAATGATTGACCAGGAACTATGAGAAAGAAATAAGATAAATCACATGCAACTTGTTGCAATTTCTTTCCTTGGGAAAAAGGGTAAAGTTTTCTTTTCAGGGAGAATCTCCTTTAGAGTTTGAACATGCATTGATAATTTTCAAGATAGACTTAGCCAAATATGTCATCTAGGTTTGAAGCTTTTAGGTAAAATTTTTGCTTCTTAAAATTTTGTTCAAAATTCAAGATGCGGGCTCTCCTCCCTTAGGGAAGAGAAGGCCTATCAAACCTAACACTCTTATGCAACACTTCTTAAGTTCTTGTTGATGCAGTATTAGATGCGAAGTTTCAAAATAGGCATGGTTATATAAATTCTCATCTCATGACTATCATTGCATCAAATTAAGAATTTTCAATCCTTTATGGTCTAGACAAGAGAAGTATGGAGTAGTGTTCCAATGCTAAAGTCTTATTGTGAATCTCTTTGCTATGAGTGGTTCAAAAATGAGGAATCTGTCTTCTACACCAACTGAGAAATATTCACAATATGTGCTAGGATGGAATATAAGTCCATAAGATCGAGTATGCAAGAACTGAGAATTACAAAATTGGCTTACATTTGACTTCCAAACACAAATTTTCACACTTTTCGATGTTCACACGTAAGTCAAAAAGTATATGTGCGTAAGTTGTAAAGTATACACTTGAATACACATAACTCATATCTATTGAACCATGAATTTATAATTTGCAAATATAGACACCATCGATAAAAAATATTTGTATTAAGTAAATAGCCATGTATGCATACATCAATATATGTCGATATAAGTATAAAATATAGTTACAAAATAGCCATATAGGCTTACGAGAATGCCATATAGGCATACAATGTCAATATATCCAACACAAAATATGTACAAAATTTCCATGTAGGCATACAACAAAGGGCTCTGTGCATTCAAAATTCATTTCTCTCCATGCTCTGGTTCAAATACAATTTTCTTTCCCTTTCCTAGGCAATCTGATGGCAATAATTTTGTCACCTATTTCTGCTATGCGCGAGGAGTGCTCCTGTTGCTCCTCCTAGTGTTTAGCTCCTGGTGAAGTTTCAACTGTTACAATAAGAAGTAAAGACATTAATATATAGAAATTACATTATAAAAATTAATTTATTTAACAAAATAATCACTTACGGCCATGTCACGATCACTCTCCTCGATGTAAATATTTGTACGCCAATGCTCAGGCGTGCTCAAGCCCTGTATAAACCATGCAAATAGGAATTAAACTACGAATCAATAATGGTTTGATTTTTCACTAGAATTAGTTCATCTATAACAATGAATGTAAATTGAAATTTAGTAATTTGCCTCATACCTCCCCTATCAGAGCCATCAAGGATTGTATAGCGGAGGAAACACCAATATCCATTTCCCTCGTAAAGTTTGGTGGTGTTTCTGTCACCAACATCTGAAAATAAAACAACAAATTATTCAATCACAAAAAAGTTACAATAGCGATCCATAACATCACGAAAATAAAACAACAATTATTCAATCACAAAAGATTTGCAATAGTCCAGTAGTGACTTATAATGTATGAGATCTAATGGAGCCAAATTTTGAATTACAAAGTAAATAGATATATTTAGGATTATTAGTCATGGTTGGAAGTAATGCTTTGAGTTTGAATGAAGTGTATATTGCGGTAACCAACAATGTAGATATAAACTACACAAAATATATTAGACTTAGAATTCATTGCTTCAGAAGTTCTCTTTAGATTCTATATTACCTCGTGGGAATGTTTGATCAAAATCTGGCACTTTCGGAGGTGTTCCTTGAAACCTCAAACAGTACCCTGTTCAACATCCAAAATCACATATTAAAATACCATTCGTAAAACAATGCTATTAACACATGTAATAAATTTATAATTGTTTACTATCTTTACATACCCCACCGATAGGTGTACTACAAAAATAAGTAGGTGGATGACTGGTGTATCCAATCTCTACACTGTGACCCTGCAATTTTATTAAAATAGTAAAACTAAATTAGTTAATATTGCATTTCACAATCAAAATTTAATAAATTAAATTCAATGAACATGCTAAATTTTACCTGAGTGTCAATGCCATATGCATCATGAAAATGTCAGCCATCCTCTCCATCCCCATAGATGCATATGGATCAAGCTGCGTAGTATCATATGGATCCTACGTAGCACCCTCCTGAGTGCCGGTAGGGTCATATGAACAAGTTGCCCCGCAAGATTGACACACATGGGTTTAAAGGCCACCACCTGAAGACTCCCCTGGATGGTGTTGTACAATAGGGCTAGTGTGATGGATGACACTCCGGGTCAAAGTTTTGATCACCTGCAATGTCTCTATATCGGCACTCTCCTTCGCAACGACAGACATCACAATCTTCTCACAAAGAAGCCTAGCGAGAGGTCATCTCCCTTGTCGCGTAGGATCTGACAATGCACTGGGACTATCCTGAGCTGACCCCCCACCTCTCCCCTGGAACTCCTCATATCAAAATAATTTTGGATTTGGTTCAATACAAACTCACTATATAGTTTCCTATGAAAATATTGGGGGACTTCACAATTATTGCATGATGGGTAATCAAAGACCATATACCATCTTTCATAAAAACGGTTCTTAATCTCTTGGTGGTGGCACCAATGAATAGAAAACCTCTTTGCATTGAGGGTAATATTTTGATTTGTTTTAGGGTTAGTGAATAGAGAGCACAAATCACCTTTAGTAATTTTTAAATTTTTTACTTGTTTATATGATAATTTGTCTGCATAATATGCCTTGGCTGTCTGCCTCCTATCTTGCCATCCAGATATTTGTTGGGTGATTGTATCTACATTTTTTAACATGTCTTTCAATGAATTTTCTAGAAGCATTCTTTCTGTGGTTGAAGCATTTGGATCACTCAACCTAGTGATAAGATCCTCAAGTTGTTTTCTATTGTTGTCAATTTCACTCCCTCAGAATTTTTCTTAAGGTGCCAAGAGAATTAGAGAATGGAGTGTAGGAGAGTTGAGAGATTTTATTTATTTAGAGAGTTGATTTTGTTGAGGAATTTCTTTGTGAGGATTTGCAAGATTTCACATTTTGTTTTAAAAACAATCAAATCCAACCTAAAACAAACCAAATCAATTCATTTAAAGAACAAACAAATATGAAACATGCCTCCATGTCGCCGTCATACGTGAAGCCATGTTACTGGCAAAATCAAGCTATTTCTTGATAGAAATTTACTTAGAAATCATGGCCTAAATGAAACCCAGCGGTACGAAAGTGAGGATTTTTGCATATAGTGGAGCACGAGAAGTATAATAGAAATAAAATTAAATCTCATCATCCAAAGAAAGACGTCTGAGGATGAATTGTATCAAGAACAATGAAAAATGATTTTATTAGGGTTAATGCTTTCTTCCCCCACATTGCTGATATTTTCCCCAAAACATGTTTTTTTTTAATTATTTCAACGCATCTCAAAATTCAATGTATTGATTAATATTTGTTACGCATTTTAGCTATTTATGCAAATGATGCATATATGTGAACTCCATCAGTGTTTCTACTTCAGTAGTTTGACTTCTATGACAACCAACCATTACATATTTCATCTACATCCTTCTACTATTTATTCATGCACATAAATGGTCATATTGTAATCATAAGTTTTGAGCTCTATTTACTCATCCTACGCATCAATAAAGAACTCAACACAATAGATGCAAATTGACATATTAACACAACAATATCCAACTAAGTTATTGAAACTCAACATTGATACCTTGTTCTCCATCCAAGAGTACAAAATCGTTCCACTTTTTGTTTTGTAACATATTCTTTTCAAATTGCTTTGGATGGCAACCATATTTCTCCTCCTGTCAAAACATGGCACATGGACTACTTAAACTAATTAATATGCAATCATTTACATTTTCCAAGTAAATAAAAATATATATATCATTTAACACACTAAATATATTTACAAATGTACATATCAAGGCTTGTAAACCTTTCTAGCCACTGCGATGTGTGGCATGAAGTTTCTCAAGCCTAGCCTTGGAGGCCTTGTCCTAAAACATATACTAATTGAATTTAAATATGCACAAATAAAATTTAAATATCGTTTAATATATTTGATATAATCTTATGAGAAAATTGAAATACCTGCGTACTCTCCTCACCGAACTTCCTTTGTGCATTGGAATTCTCATATGCTTTTACAAGCTCTTTCCATACTTTCATACTTACATCAATTGGCCTTCTTTTTTTCCTTAGCTCAGGAGGGATATATTTTATCTTCTTTGTTTGGTTGCATTCAAATCTCTTGTAGTTTTGAGACATTTGTAGCTTTATCTTCTTTATAGACCAACCTGCGCCAAATTCAGTCTCCATGTCATGGACAACTAATTTTTTTAGTTGCAAGGGTATCTGTGAGAATGGAAAATGTAGATGGTCTTTGAATCGTTGAAGGTATGATTCCTTCAACCTATTCACAAACATTTTCCCAACATCCATCATTTGGACTTCCCCTAAAACCACCTTGTAATCTATCTTTGTATTGTAGCTACCAATGCACGATTGATAACATGATGCATGGAAGAAGTCTATGTACCAGGAGTGGCTGGGACATCAGAAGTCTCTGCTCTCTATTCCGCATTCTTAGAGTTTTGTGTCACTGATTTCCTGCTAGATATTTTGTTCAATCCAAGACTGGTTGGGGAATCAATTGATTCCCTTTGACATAATTGATTTGTTTGCAATGTTTGAGGGGTGTTACTAGATTGTTTTTCTATGTATCTATAAAGCATTGTCCAGTCCACATTAACCAATTTTTTCATTTCCTCTACCCCCAATATGGAAGCCAATTCCTCTTTATCTTTGTCAGTCACATGTCCCTATATATATATATATTATATTTCTTCTTTTAAAATTTGAAATAAAAAACTAAAAAGTTCTAGAATTCCTCTTTATCTTTTTTAGTCTCATGTCCCTATATATATATATTTAAACTATATTTCTTCTTTTAAATTTTGAAATAAAAAACTAAAAAGTAAAATTCAAAGAAACAATGGAAACATTTACAAATCTATAAATTGACAATGAATTACCTCATTATGGCTAGAGTCTGCTGACAATGCTCACTTCCTTCTATTGCTTGATATTTTGAGGTGGCCTAGGGAAAATTATTTTTGTCCAGTCTATGGAGGAAAATGAAGTACACACTGTCAGGTATGAAAATTTTCATCCAATTTGTGGTATGAACGTTTTATTTTGTGGGAAAATATGTTCATTGGGTTTTCTTAGTGTTGATAACCTAGGGAAAATATGTCTATTGGATTTGCTTAGTATTGATAACCTTATCATGAAAACTCTTTCATAATGCAATCTTGTACGAATTTTTCATGGCATCAGTGACTATGGTGCAACTGGGAAAAACCAAGCAGTTTTTGTGTTTATTTTCAGCAGTTGCTTAGCAATGACATGTTTGCTGGGTTTTCTTAGTGTTGATAACTTAGGGAAAATATGTTCACTAGGTTTGCTTAGTGTTGATAACCTTATCATGAAAACTATTTCATATGCAATCTTGCACAAATTAGTCTTGGCATTGGTGACTATGGCGTGACTAGACAAAACCAAGCGGTTTCTGTGTTTTTTTTTAGTAGTTGCTTAGCAGTGACCGACCCAGTTCCCAGATTTTCCAAACACTTCACTATTTCCTTGATACCCAGGTTAGGGAAAGAATACAGAGGCATCCTGGCTTTGTGCTATAATATTTGAGCCAAAGCTCAAATGGGTAGGGTAAATTTTTTTGTTGGTTTCTCAAAGGTTTTACAATTTATAATGATGGGACAATTTAGAGGCCACAAACCAGTAAACAATCACAAATTCAACAAAGAAAAAAAATTGTAACCTTACCTATGGTGTCAAAAACTAAATTGAATTTCTCATCAGTTGTTGGTAGTGCCCTGCTCTCTTCCTTTGCATGACATTTTCCCCCTTTTTGTCATTTGATTTCTTACTTCACACAAGAAATTTTTTAATTTTCAATTTTGATTCAGTAGTCGGCAGTTTAGTCAGCGTTAGTTAACGCCAACTTTAGCACCAAATTTTTTCCATTAATGCAATTTTTTTGGGGCGCCTAAGGTGCTGCCAAGTGCGCCTAATTAGGCACTTATCATTGTTGTATAGTGACTATTTTCATTGTTGTGTATCATAGGATCTAGAGTGTTGGAAATAATTCCAACTCCTACCTTGTTTTTGTGACCACCATTGTCTCGTGGCTCCTTCATCAACTTGGTATGGTAGAGCATTTTTTACCACAGTCCCACAAAGTTCTTCATCCTTCTTGGTGGTAGTGCAGTGAAAGATTTTGTGGTGGCACACAAGTCTTCCTTTTGTTCCTGGTGGTGTTGCAGTGACTACCGCAAGTCTTCTACAATTGGTGTGTAGTAGTGCAATGACCATCGTTGTCCCCCGGCTCCTTCATTAGCTCGGTGGAGTAGAACAGTTTTTACCACTATCGCAAAAGTTGCTTCTTCCTTTTTGGTGGTAGTGCGGTGAAAGCTTCTGTGGTAGATTTTTTATTCAGAGAGGATGCCATGGAGAGAGGACATGGATGACGTAGAAATACTAAATCACTGAGAGGAAAGTGGTCGGAAAGAGATGAGAAAACAAAATCTGTAGATACAATAGAGGTAAGAAGAGAAAGCAACCTCAACCAAAGGAGGAAGGTGTTTATGAATTCACAAATGCTACAACATAGAGGAGATATCAATATGTCAAATATATGACTAAAGTGAGTTGTGTTGGATAGCATACTCATTGAAATGATATAATTGGTGTGCTAAACATTATTTTCTATGTTGTGTATTATAGGGGTGAGATGAGGCAATGGAAAAAAATTGTGTCATATCAAATGAGGACACAACGGATGAAGTGGGACATTAGGTACTCAAATTTTGACTTAACTTAGGAAAAAATGATCTGATGGCATTTTTTGATACATCCATCTTTTTCATAGTATTATTGAAATTTATAATGTACATTATCCAATATTGACGTAAATTAATGCATGTTGTTGATTATTTTAGATGGATATTGGAGCAAATGCAGAGCTTGGGCGTTCAACTAGCAAAAGAAGATAATATGTACGTGGACGTGGACCTAAAACTGTTAAATCACGTAGAAAATAGTGTGTGGAAGAGGATATGACAATGGATACTATAGAAACAACAAATGATTGCACTGAAGAAGAGGTAGGCATATATGTTCATACAATTTATATTTTTATTTTTTAAGCCATATTTGATTAGATTTCTTTGAAATTGATACATTTATGATTTATCCAATTGTTTCAAAACATTAAATAATGCTTTTGTTTGTTGATAGGTAGAAGATTTTGATGAAACACTTACTAATACCCAAGATCCAATTGGGTTATTAAGATTTGGACGGGATGATCCAAACCATCCTTTAAACCATACTAGGGTGATAAGAGCAAGATTGAAGAGAACACTACCACCTAAGAAATTTGAAGAGCTAATGAGAGTCACATACACTGATGACATGCCACCTAGCTTTAATGATGATGATCATGATAGTGAAAATGCAATGGATGAAGAAGGATTGAATGAAATGCTTATAGGTTTCTTTGGGTATGGAAACAATTATGACAATAATGATGATATGGTTGACATTAACGATGATAGCAGGGGTAATTACCACCAATGTAATGTTGATGATAACAATAGAAAAGACTCCATCAAGCAAGTAACAAAGACACCCATGTTCAAATTGGGTGCAATTAGAACCTCAAAACTGACACGCACATTAATATTATTAGAAATCAATTCACTATTTGGTTGGTCAGACAAAGGATTCACTACCCTATTGAAGTGAGTTAAAATCTATTTCTTGCGTTGGATTGTCAATTGGTGTACATAATTTGTAAACATTCATCAACTTCATTTATATTTCCTTAAGGGGATTTTAAAACCATATATTATATATAAACAGTCCTAGTATAGATTGACATATCAAACATGTTCATCATAAGTCAAACATTCAATTGATTTAATCTCTAGCAATCTTACAGGGCACTAAAAACTAAAATATTCCCTAAAGAGAATACATGTTGCCATCAACTTGCAGAGAGGCACATCTGTTGTT
>VDFB02293017.1:0-19824 GCA_007258455.2 Sequoia sempervirens | reverse complement strand
TCAACCAACAAATACAAGTCACTCATGAATAGTACGATGCTGATTTATATTTTCAATGCAACTAAAAGTTACATGTGTTCTATTGCTCAAATGGCATTTGAAATGAACCTTGATGGCATGCATGGGATAAAAAAATCAATATAATTGTGAAAAAGTGATTAAAAAAGCTAATAAGTAGCTTCGTGAACATTAAAAGGTGACCAAGCAAATAGCATGGCCTACGTTTGAACATGACAGAACAATCAATCAAAGCATTATAAATAGAATTGATGAACTTGATACAGATTTTTTCCCCTAGTTAGAGCCCTTACACAAAGGGTGTCACTCATTGTAACTGAACACTAAATTATATTCAAAATTCAGTGATCTGAATGGATGGAGATCAATGACTTTCATGTCATAAAAAACTTGATTGCACAGCTTGTCATTCTTATATGAATTTTAAATAATAGTATTAGAAAGGCCTAAGTTGTCGGTTTTGGTACAGGATCAGGTACAAGTAGGGTTTCTGGTACACCTATACAACGAATTTTTTTCTTGGGTACGATATATTTGGGTACAGTTGTATGACATATATATATATATATATGCAAAGAATTCAAAAATATAAAGAATTTTTAATGCATTTGATAGTATGATACTTCATTATTGATCAATGGTAGTGATAAAGATAAATGTCAATTGATAGTTCAAATTTTCAATATTATGTCATATCTTATATATGTCTAAGCTGATTCAAATGAAGATCATTACAATTACAAAATTGAAATAATTACAGTCAAAAATTTGTGTATTGGTCCTCAATCTTCATCAAAAGAATCTAGATCAAGGTCATCGTTTGGTTCAACATTATTTGAACAAGCAAATGGAGTGTCACTCCCACTAGGTACATCATGTGTAAGAGCCTCGTCATCATCCACATTGGCTCTAGGTAGCTATATAATAGATGCATCCAAGTTGGTACACTAAGGGCCTATATCCCAATTCTTTGTTACCCCTTCCTTGTAGTCCTCTTGCTTATGTGATAGGAGACACATGTTGGAATAGATATAAACCAAGTCTTCAACTATTCTTGCAGCCAATCGGTTGTGCTTCATTGAGAGGATAAAGGAGTATGTACTCCAATTCCATTCAGCCGAACAACTTGCAACCTATTGAAATTGGAGAGAAAACGAACACAACTTAAAAACAAAAAATGCAAAAGAAATTAAAGAATGGTAAATACTAAAGTCTACAATGTTGAAAAATAAAAAATAAAAAATGCTTACTTGTGATAAAATCTTGATTACAAGAGATTGGAGGAACAAATAATCTTGCTCGTGGAGGTACCACCATGTATGAGCATCTTTCTTGTATTGATCTTGAAGAGCACAAATACTATGATCTCATCCTAAGATGAACCTACCAAATTCTTTCCTAAGATTATCCACCACTTTTGGATCTAATAAGATTCTTCAGAATGCCAACTTGTACCCATTAGCAACTTCACTATCTTTATATGGTGCAATTCTCCTTGGAAAAGAAAGTATTCATGTGCTATAGCATTTGGAGGCTAATGCATATGCAAGGAGATGCAATGGTGTGTTCATCTTGTTCCAACGGTGATGAATGATTTTTTCCACACTTTGAAAAAATGTTTCTTCAGGGTCATTCTCTTTTTGTGCTATTATGACCTATATTTTTTATATCATGGAGTCAATGCCATCATAGATTTCCCCCAAAGATAGTCAATCTGTATTAGTAAACCCAATCATACTCATGATAGGCTCTTTGAAACTCAAGACATAGTCCACACAAGCCCACCAATCATCATCTAGGATCAATGACATGACCTTTTGGGCCCTCTCTGAATTTGATTTCTTCCAAATACTCCATTGGTGGCTAATGACCATAGTGACCAATGCCTCTTACACCTTCACAAGTCATCTCAAAACAATTGTGTGATGCAGATCAAGTCTCAGCAACGGTGCAACCTAATGTTGTATAAAAAATAAGTTAATAACACATTACAATATAAGAAAACATAGCAGAAATTAAATTTAAAAATAAAATAAATTAAAGTTACTTTCAACAATTCCAAATTCAAGAAAGTCCTGAAAATGCCTTGTGACATATGATGGTTTATCACAAACATTTAGATCTCCTCACCCTCAATGTATATAGCTTTCACCCAATTGCTTGCATCACCAAGTTAAGCGAGTGTAGTGTATGGTGCATGGTGTCCAAAAATGTGCACATAACTTTCCTCAACCAAACCACCTGCTGCCCTACAATTTTTTGCATTGTCCATAATGACTTGGACAACATTTTCAAGATCGAACCGCCATCTCTATGGACTCAATGATGATTTTAGAAATGAATTTTGCATCCTTGATTTTCCCCTCACAATCAACCGCCTTCAAAAGCATTGCCCCTTTCGGGGGCACTATAATAATATTTATTAAAGGTCGATTTTTGCAATCTTTCCATCCATCAAAAACAATAGACACTCATGTTTTAGTCCAAGAATCCCTAATTGGTTTGAGTGATGTTTCTACAAAAAATATATATATTTTGCCAATAAGGTGATGCACACTTTTTCATACCCAAGACCTATGAAACCAAAAGGTGCATAATTGATTGCCATCAGCATTTCCCACCAATAAGATGATCTCACCCAATTGAAAGGAAGACCATTGGCATAAATGCAATGTGCAATTTGTTCCTCTACAATGTCTTTTGTTTCATTTTGAAATGCCTTAACAAATGGGTCTATTTTGCGAGGAGAGGGGTCTTCTTCTTGGATAGAGGGCATCTCCAAGAAAAGGGCCATTATTGAATCTATAGGCGCCTTCAATGATGTTTTCCATGCAAAAGGATGAGATTTTATTTTTTCTGTGGCTCATGGCATCAGCCTTGTTCTTCAATGAATGCCATAATTTTTTCTTTTGGCAACCCCTTCTTGTTTTGCCCTCCACATATTCTAATTCCATTTCCATTTATGGCACATAAGTGAGCTTTCACTTGACTATATCAGCTCTTAATTTGGACTCCACACTCATTACAATTCCAAATAAAAGCCCCACCTCCTAGAAGTTGATTGAGCTTCGTAACATATTTCCATAGAGGAGATGCTTGATCATATTTGAATTGTTTGTTTGTGGCAATGCCCACTACACTTGAACTAGTGACCATTCTAAATAGATTGCAATTTGTTGTTATAAGAAATTATAAAATTTTACATTTTTTAAAAGAAAATGCAACCTTACAATATGTATAAAGTAATAAAAGTTGAAAACAAACACCCAAAAATAAAAAATAAAACTGATTTTTTTTTAAACTTGAAAATATTTGTTAAAAACTAAAAGAATTAATTATAGTACTTACCTTAGATGAATAGATCTCCTTTGTGCAAGCTATATTCACCCCCTTGGTACATTGTGATCATTCTCCTTTGAAAAAAGCCAGCTACCTTTCAAAATGCAAAAATGGCTCAGCAAGAATGAGTTTTTGTGAAATGGGGTTGTGTTTGTAAAATGACGGACGAGGTTTAGGTGCTAGGTAGCTTTTAGGGGCTTTTTTAAGTATTTTGGTTTAAAAAAATGGTGTTTTGACTTTTTTAGCAGCCTTTTATATGGATGTGCCCGTGGGAGTGCCTAGGAGTGGCCAGGGAGTGTCCCAAGCGCCCCAAGTTCCATGTGGGTACACCTACAATGTACCCACAAGGCATCCGGAGTGCCTAGGACACTCCCTAGCCACTCTCAGGGAGCTCTTGTCACCACTCCTGCTCCCAACCCAATTGGGTACAGGTCTGAGACCCTATATAGTAGAAACCAACAACTTAGTGTAAATCAATAAAAATTCCAAAACCAACAAAACATATGAAACAACCACATAATGTCATAAACTTGAACCTATGAAATACACTGGCATTGAACCTATGATGGCACTTGAAACAACCACATAAATTTATAATACAGAAATTCAACATTGCAGAAAATAGAGAGAAGTGGAGCATCACAAGATTGTGAAATATGCTGACAGTGAACCTATGACCACACTTGAAGGATAAATTGGCCATATTAGGAGGTAACAATCAACATGAGACTTTGTAGTTAAGGACTTTACAATCCTTTTAAGAATAATGGAAAGCAGATTTCTACTAATTGTGAGTTACCTGGAAGTAACCTAGAATGAGTTGCTTCATCGGATCACCCTATCTCCAAATAATGAATATGACAATTGCTTTTCTAAAGGTTAGTTTTCAAAATCACAAAACCTATCATAAGGCAATTAGAATACTACTCAAAGTCAGAATATAAAACTTTGATCATCGATCATTAATATGGGTTTTACTCCACCTCATTGGATGCAAGAAAGAAAGATTTGAATTTTATTAATTGAACTTTAGAGGCTTATAGGTCTAAAAAATTTATCTAGTATCAGAAGACACATTATCAAAATGGACTCCTCGACTTCAGTGGTGAGATATAAAGGTGTGTTCCATTTTAAACCTGTGTTCCACAGTGTTTCCAGGAAAAGGACTGCAGGAAGTGTTGGGGGTCCACAGTCTAGGGGACCATTTTTTAGAGACGGCAGTATAAAATATATATATAAACTCATTTTTTTACAATGTTAAGTGGTACATGACAACAAGATTCAAGTATAGACATTCAAATAATGCATTGAATTCAAGACCCAATGTTCATAAATTCAAGTAAAGTATATTTTTTTTAGCCACATGATATGCATCATTCCTAGAAACAATCGCAACTGCAATTGCAACCAAAATGACAATGGACATCCAAGATGGAAAATATTTAACAATTCAACTCAATTAGCTGGTAATCAAATAGCCCTACTAGATGTTCATTGAAAAAAGTTCACCTTTTTCAATGAAAGTGGAAAAATGACATCTAGAAACAAAATCTTGTAAGCCCAAATGATTCGCTGCTTCTCTGTCTGCTTATGCAACCATGTAGGCCATTTGTATGTAATAAGCTCATATTCAAATCCATACTCATGTGCCATGTGAGGTATAACATCCTGCCAAAAATAAACCAATATAAGTTCCAAGTTTTCAGATCCCCCATTTGATACAAATGATTGCATGTCAACAAAGAAGATTTGTTCTAGAAAAAACCTTTTATTTAATCATATAACAAGCATAAAATGAGGCAGCACATCCAGATAATGAATTGTTACTTCTGTTGATACACATGGAAAATACTTGCCTTAAATTGCGGGGAGAGATAATTCTTGATGAACCAAAACTTCACTGGTCGATTTGTGTTCTTAAGCACACTTAAAATCATTATTTTAAGAAAACGTTCATACCTGCAAATAATCAAATATCATTTCAAAATCTTCCATTATAATTTTTAAACCAGGCAACTTCATATTTATCAATTCAAAGTTCTTGCTTGTGTCTTCATTGGAAGCATCGTCAAAGCATGACAACTGCCAAATGAAAATAAGGAAACTAATATACAATAGAGCAAGTACATTGGTTAGCAGAAGAAGTTGATTCATGAAAGATTATATTGCCAGAAACCAAGAGAAGGCACCAACAAATAAAAATACTCAAGATATCTGAATGAACTAAAATTCTTTAGAGAAAAATTTTATCAGTAAGCACTCTAATAAAGCTGTTAAAGAATCTCAAACAGAGTTCAAAAAAATGGATGGATTAAAAGATCCAATAGAAAACTTACAAATGCCCTGAAGCTACTGAGAAAATATTGATCGTATCACCATGCCTTCCAATTTCTCTATGCACCTGCAGTGAAATGTTCTTCCACATCATAAAATCTTAAAGTTTTAAGGAATCAAGACAAATACATCTAGAAAAAATAGACACAAGACTCTGCATACCCAAATTAAATTTAGTGTAAATAGAATCATAAAAAGGGATAGAACTGCATGCATGCTACCTATGGTAACCATTATACCAATATATTTTGATTAAACACAAGAATCGTCATAAGAAAATTGTTCTTATCTTTTATGGGTGTTAACATGGTATGCCAATTAACCAACTAATAAGCTGATCATATCTCTTGACAGTCAAACCCTAAGCATTTTGTCCGCATGTTGAATATTGGCAATGCCATAAAAATTGCATCTCTTATTGGAGAAATGCTCACATTATTTTTAAACTCTAACACATAGATAATGCAAATGAAATTAAGTACTCTAGACTGCTTTAGACTCAAAAGATAAACATGCAAAATATTAAGTGGCTATTGAATGACATAACAAGATACGTAATCTAATTATATCTAAAAATAGGTTGTATTATTTTATACCAAAAATCCAAGCTGGAACTCTGAAACAGATTTATCAGTGTCATGGTTAATAAGCACTTATTAAAGTAGTATATTTTATCAGATAAATCTATTAGATACCCCCTTTATAAAGAAGACCTCATCTTAATCTTATACTTTCAGACTCATTTAAACCATCTAATAGTAAGTTCAGGCTCATCTGTTGTACAAAGTTATAAATGTGAGTCCTGCCCGACTAGATATTTTCCAATTTTTTAATTCTTTATCATGATCATTGTTGTGAAAGTTTATAAATAGTAAAGAAAATGTATATTCTACATGATAACAATAGTAACAAGCCTGAAGTGGTCTAAATTGTAAGCGACTTTTTGTATGCCACTACCTTCCTCAAGTTGAAACACACCAGAATGCCCAAATTGATGATTTAATCAAAGTTTCAAGCCATTGCCTCTGCATCTTAATTTCAATCTTCACCCTTGAACTTTTTGTGGGTGAAATTGGTTCTAAAACTTACCTGTTCTACATAGGGAATAAATCTTCAAATATCATAATGTGTTGATGTTCTCTTCACAAACTTGCTTGCACAGTATGGGGCCACCTCTATTTCTACTCTCGCATATGTATAAATCCATAAATTTCTGAATTAGGAGGAGCTGGATAGAAATTGATATGTTGGATATACTGCAAGGATAATCCATGCAACACAGCAATCTGAAGTTAATGAGTTAGCTTATTATATACTTGTTATGTTTTGATATCAAGAGAGGATTTTCTTAGAATGATATTCTTGTCTTTGGGGCTCTAATTCTATTTGTCCTTTCTGATAGTGGTTGAAAGTTTGGGGATTACAGAGAATATGCTTACACACAATAGCCAACATTCCAATTCACAGAGACCAAAATGTAACTGACTTCAATATATAAAATTTACTACACTAATATCCAAAACTAGTTAAGATTGCTTCATTCTACGAAAGATGCCATACAATCTTCATTTCTCCTTATTATAGAATCAGGACAAATATAAGGTGGACATATTTTTACGACAGCTCATATTATCATTATATCTTATGTGATTTATCAGTTGCCATCACTTCTGTGGTGGACATAAGTTTATTGTAGCAAAGTTTATCTGGTTAATTGCCAAATGAAATATTGTTTGAAAAATAACTATAGGCATTTTATTTTATTTTGTAAATTGTACTTAGATATGTATATATATTATAAACACAAACCACAAGCTTATAAAGCCTCAAGGCCCACATATACTTGGTACATTGTTAGTTGAAAATAAACAGATAAACAATTAAATTACCCTAACCTACTGAGGCATCGGGAAATTTGGATAAGTAAAATATAAAACAATTAAAATGATCATAACATAGAACTTTGAAAAGAAATCAATAAAACAGTACTTTAAAGCATAGAAGCATAAATCTGCAAAAATCCCGATTAATTGCGATTTTTAAAAAATCTGCAGGCTGGACGATTTTTGAAAAAATCTTTTGACTTTTGGTCAACGATTTCTTCCCATTTAAAACTGCAAAATCGCCAAAAAACGTGTTTAAAACCTGGAAAAAAACGCAAATAACATCACGCTGATTTTCGCACGAAAAAAAAAATCATGAGACCATAGCTTGTTGCTTACTATTATTCTTTGATAGAATTTTTCCAAGCATCCATAGCTTGTTCCAAAGCACCTGTTTTAGGCTTTCAGCCATGCAAGGCAGTGAACTGTTTGAAAAAATGCCTCAAAGAAATGTGGTCTCATGGTGAAGAAATGTGGTCTCATGGTGATGGAATGACATGATGAATGCCATGATAAATTGCTATGGATTGTCATGGCATTCGATCACCATGAGACCACATTTCTTTGAGGCATTTTTTCAAACAGTTCACTCTCTTGTCTATGCCATTGCTTACTATAATGCTTTGATATATTTTTTCCAAGCATCCATAGCTTGTTCGAAAAAATGCCTCAAAAAAATGTGGTCTCATGGTGATGGAATACCATGACAATCCATATAGTAGCAAGGCAGCAATATGGATTGTCATGGCATTCCATCACCACGTGACCACATTTCTTAGAGGCATTTTTCCAAACAGTTCACTCTCTTGTCTATGCTATTGCTCACTATTATGCTTTGATATATTTTTTCCAAGCATCCATAGCTTGTTCGAAAGACCCGTTTTAGGCTTTTAGCCATAGCAGCAAGGCAGTGAACTGTTTGAAAAATGTGGTAGCATAGACAAGGAGCTTCATCATCGGGAGCTTCTGCCCTCTAGCATGTCATTTGCTACAATTGATTTTTTTGGAACTTTGTACTTAGTTTATAGGTTGACTTTGTACAAAGTCACAAACTATATTGTAATAGACATTTTGACAACTGTCACCATCTGATATTTATGCAGTTGTAGTATGTTTTGTGCAATGTAATCAGCCATATGAATATAACCAACAAAAATCTATTTTCTATAATTCATGGATTCAACTCTGTATTTTATTTGCTCTCAATGTCTGTATGCTATGGAAATGCCATTAAATTTTAAAAAAAAGTAGTTTCTAACTGTTTTTCTTCAAAATTTTGCATATTTTTGTAAATCCGATTTTTTCTCGATTTTTTCAAAAAATCCTGAACTTTTGGTTTGCCGATTTTTTCCCCAAGCGATTGATGCTGCTATGCTTTAAAGAAAGACACTGACTCACGTTACATCATCCAATACCCCACAACCACTCTACTTATTCTCAATTTTCTATTTCATTTATATATTTAGGCATTTCTAACAAAACCAGCAGCTAAGGAACCACAGCAAAAACTTGGCTCCAAGTTTTTATTGAAAATTGTAGCAATTTTTTCACTCAAAAAAGGCCAAAACTCACTGGTAATAGCCAAAAATAACAATTTCAGAAAGCTCAGCTAGATGTTTAAATTAAAAAATGTCATGACTTTTTTTCTTTCTTTTTTTTGACAAACCATTCAACATAGATGGACAACTATGGCCACAGCCAGGGCATGATCTCCAGCACTGTGTTTGTATTTTCACAGGCTGTGTTTGGAGCTTTGTGGATCTACAAACTTTCAAAGTTTCAAGTATGTATCATAATCATCTTACTTCATAGTTCATTCCTCCATTCATTGTTTTGTGCAGGTTCAAATTTATGATGTTTTAAATTTTATTTTTTAGCTGTCAATATTTTAAGTCTTAACTTCAAGAATTTAATAAATGTCACCAGCCCATGACAGTCATTGAAATTTCAAAAACTGACTGTCATGGGGCTATACAGCCAAGAAAAGTTAAAATAAACAATGACAGCTTTAGGGGAAAAACTTAGAACATCATAATTTGTATAGCATGTTAATGACAAATATCTTTAGTACAGTTTTAATATTTTATTTCTATTATTTCCCTTTTGCCAAGCTCTACTTCTATTTTTTTGAAAAGAATATGGCATCCACAATTACAAGAAAGAAAACTGGCAAGCCTAAGGACCCTTGCTTGAAACATGGGGCAGAAGGTGTCGAAAAGGGAATGGTTATTTGCAACTATTGTACTAAGGATATGAGAGAAGGCATAAATCATTTCAAATATCACCTTGCACAAGTCCATTGCCAAGATTTACAGCCATGCATTTTAGCAAGTTTGGAGGTTAAAAATAAGGCAAAACTCTCATTTTAGCATTTGATCAAAAAAAAGCAAAGAAAAAGAGCACAATAAGGGCAATGAGAGCTTCAGCTTCATTTCACAATTCTACAAGGTCAAACGCTAAGAGAGATATAGGGGCTCTTCTTCCATTGGTCTACTTATATAGGATTAGGCAATGTGGGCAGCCACAATTCCTTTTTTAGTTCCTCTAACACTCTTGGTGCACAATCTTCATCAAAAGGTACTCCATGGAATAGGGAATTGCATAATGAACTGAAGTTGGCATGTGCCAGATTTTGGTACTACAATAACATTCCATTTAATGTTGCTCTGAGTCCTTATTGGAAGCAGCTGGTTACTACATTGACTGTAGCAAGTAAGAGGTTCAAGGCCCCGAGCAATTATAAGTTGAGTAACCAACTCTTGGAGGATGAGGTCCAAAACATATCTAGGATGGTTGAAGAGCAAAAAGAGATTTGGAAAAGCAGAGGCCACAACATTTTATTTGACAGGAGGGCAGATGCTAGCAATAGGACACTCATTAATTTTTTATGGCTTCAAAAGCACAACTAGTCTTTTTTATGTCAATTGATGCCTATAGTCAAGTCAAAAATGCCAAGAACTTGTTTAGTTTGTTGGATGAGGTGGTGATGGAGGATGTAATGTCCCCAAATTTTTGGTTAAGTGATTTAATTAAATTAATTGATTAAGTTGTCCAGACTCCAAACATTAATATTATTTCAAAAGGATGACTTTAATTGATTAATTTAATTAAAATAAAGTGGAAATAATAAAATATTAAAAAAAAGGTCACTTTATTAAAAAAAAGTTCTCCCAAGGTGATAAATATTAAATGAGGCCTTATCTTCTAGAAAGTGTCTAGAGGTCTTTATAAGAAGTTGTTTGAGTTGTAGTAAGACATGTTATGGTATGATGAATTGATGAATTGCTATGAAGCTTAGGAGGCTAAATCTTTGAGGACAAGAACCTTCAGCAGATTGGTAAAGGGTTGGACGAAAACCTAACTCTTTCTAAGAGCGGATTCGTGATGGAGTTCACATTGGTCTTAATTATTCAGTTTGGAGCTTCAAGGGTTGATTGGCTTAGGGGAGAATTTTGGTGAAATTTCGTGAGTCTTCTTCAAAGACAGAAATTCAGGGTTTGTTCGATATTGTTCAGATAAGTATATCACGCTGATTTTAATCAATATTTTATTTGCATTGATGAGGTCATTGTCAAATGGATAATCAGAGATGAATCATCCTGGTGTTAGTAACTTACATCTGCAGCTTCAGTTATTACTTGTTCATCCAATCTCTAAAGAAAGGCCCAAATATTATATCGCGGCAGCTATTATCTATTCTCTGGCCACCATATCTTAAAAAGACAAATTGTGCAGCTTCAAATAAGTCAAAGTGCATGTAAAGACAAATCTAAAAGAGAAGCCAATCGCAAATATTATATGAGGAGCGCTAGAGGACAAATCGTGGTTTCCAGCTGCCAGATCATCAAACAAAGAGACAAGGCACACATGTTATCGATTCATATTCTCCTAGCCGCCAGTATAAAGGAACTGAGCCATATTAAACTAGCTGCCTTAGCAGAGTTTCATATTGTCTTGGAGTAGCGCGGCATTCATAGCTAAGGGGATTTCCATCAGAATTGGAAGGTCAATCATGGACATTTATTAACCGACACAATCTATCACCTTGTGCACAGCCAATTTATTATTCTAACTGCGGGTATTAAGGGCATAGATTAAGACACACCTTTCATAGGGGAATCGTCGACTTGAAGAGTCAAAGGGAAGGCAAATAAAGCATTAATATGATTATTACTCTATCGCAGCATACAAAGTGAAGGGAGTTGATTGTTTGAAGACCATTGACCTTGAAGTCTCATGCCACATCAGCATTGAGGGATATTGGAATTCATGGTTTACTTTTCAATCCAAGACAGAATACACCAGCTGTTCAGGAAGTTAGGATAAAGTCAAATTGAAGTCTTCCGAGGAATCGTGGATGGGCTTAAGCCCACCAATCTTCTCTTCAGATTAGCACTGCCAGATTATTCATGAGTATGGTCTATGAAGGTGAACTAATAATTGCCCAGAAATATCTGAATACTATACTGAAAGTGGCATTAGATATTTAAGGAGCCGTAGCGATAAGGAGTAATCCATTGAAATACATTTAAGGAGCTGTGGTGCCAATTTGTATTAACTACAGCCACTACATATAAAGGGGTTCATGGATATTGGAGTCTTCTGCCAAGCTGACTGGGGCCCAAAGTCATACAAAGTCAACCTGATCAATATTGCTCTCATTTCAGGTTATAAGGTCATACAGGTCATGGCATTTTCTGAAGGGATTGGCTGTAAAGGAAGAATTACGATTTCATGTGAGCCATCACATTCCTTGTCTCATCTGGGATTAAGTTATTCAGTCATACTTTGACCAGGTCAGAAGAATAAATTAGACTTTTATTAATGTTCTATTTCGTCAATGTACTGCCATTCTGGGGAATACTTAACTATTCCACATTAAATATATATATTTCCAGAATTCTATTAATGGATCTTTTGTCTTCATCCCTGCATTGCATATTTAATATGTTTGCAATAGTTTAAATACACGAAATCAAATTATTTTAAGGAAAATTCGCAAACATCAGATCATACATAGACAAAAGAATAACTATCTCAGATCAGACCTTCAAACCAGGCGACTAGTTTGACAAATAGCATTGTCAAACTAGAAAGGGAAATCAAAAAATATCGTCTACAAGGGTAGGGGATATTACAGGGGATGGATAATGTTATCCAAATAGTGATGAACAATGCATCTGTGTATGTGGCAGCCGGTAGACTACTAGAGATGAGGCACCTTCATTATTTTGGATCCCTTGTGCCACCCACTCCCTCGTCCTTCTCCATGAGGACATGGGGAAATTAAGTTGGGCGAAGAATGTGGTGGAAGATGCAAGGGAATGTTACTAAATACATCTACAATCACACATAGGTCTTGAATCTTACAAGGGAGCACACTAATGGCAAAGAGATTGTGCCTACAAGAATCACAATCTTTGCCACTAATTTCTTCACCTTGTAGAATATAGCAATTGCATTGCCAACCTAAGCTCATGTTTGTGAGAAAAAAGTGGTTGAAGAGTACTTACTGTAGGAAAGCTGAAGCAAGAGAGTTGCAAAGACTATTTTTAAGATACATTTGCCAAGACCATGGAGAAGACCATGGTTGAGTGCTTCTATGTGTGTAATGTGATTTCTGTTTTACAAATCAAATGAATAAATGTGTAAAAATTCTGTGCATCTACAAGATGATGAAACTAGCATGAGATTGAAACATTGTGATTTGTGTTAAATATAAAAATATAGCAAGATGTCACCTAGTTGTTATAGGCCTATCTATGACATCATAAGTGACTAGGTTGGTTCTACACTAGCTAGTTTCTCTACACCAAACAAAGAGTGGCATTTTCTAAATCTCTTGAATTAATATTAAATGTCTAAATTAAAATAAGATTTAGGTAGAGTAAAAAATTGCATACCCTGCAATATCTACAATATAAATTGCAAATGTTTTATGATCCATTCCCTTAACTTGTTTTAGGACTCAGTCAGCCTATTTACTGAGCTTTTCTCCCTCACCAGCTGCCAAATTTCATATTGGCTTTGTCCTATCTCATTTTTTGTGTTTTTATTAATCTATTTATCATTTATGCCTAGACTTTAACACAAGTACAAAGATGTCCTTGCAAGGGCAGATTTGTCCGACATTAAAAATTTCTACAATTGTTTAAGAACCCTTATTGCTAACTTCATTTTTAATGACTTTCATAACAGCTCTCTCCATGACCATTTTCTGTGTTCCCAACAGTTCCTTCTATTAATAAGCCTTGATGGCAACATTTTGCAGTTTTTTGGGTCGTTCTTCTATTCTCTTAGCTTTTCTCCAAATCTCTTGGCTATCTTTTACTTCTTGTTGGCTATACATTGTTATTATCAAACTTCTCTTTGGCTCTCGGCTGCAGACAATGTTTCTATTGTACAAAAGCTTTCTTCTCATGCTTCTCATAGACATCCAAGATCTCTATGTTATTTCCCTCTCTATTTCTTGGAGAGGCAATAATCCTTTATTCTTGTTATCCCTCTAAAATATTATTATTCCTCTTTCTCCTAAGAGGCATTCTCTCTTTATTTTAGCATTATTTTATGAAAACCTTTATACTATTCATTTCGTTTGGCAATACGGATGCTCTCATCATCCTGGTTTCTCTGCACACTCACACAATAAAGATCCCCTTTAGATATATTTATTGTTATTCGTATTGCTCACATTGTTATTTAGCTCTTAGCACTAGACACAATCGGGCTATGCACACAAAGAAAATATATTCAAATGCCCATTGAAGCTGAAAGACTTAAACAGGGGTCTGACCACTTTGGCAGGGTCATATGCAATCACCCTTTTTCCCTTGTCCTAGATGCAGGTTGCTTGTTAATTTTCTTCTCAAGATTCAATAGATTAGTCTGTAATTTGTAATCCTAAAACTCTATTGTCATTCCTACCATTTCCTTTATTTATTTTGATGTATATACATTTTGATATCTTGCTCCTTGCTATTTTGTGTCTATTTTGAAGGACTGTATTCCACTATACAAACGTGTCTCAATTGTCCTGCACACAGGATGAATCTGCAGAAGGATAGACTCTAACACACACCCAGTAGAGTCCCTGCACGGCAACAGTCCCTGTTCCCCTTTCTTGTATTCAGTTTCCAACTTGGCATCCAAATTGTCGAGTGTCAAATTAGGGCTTCCCTTTTAACCCTCTATCTATTTTTAGCACCTCTCTGTTCATAAACATATTTGCTATCTTAATTTGTTTCCTTTTTACATTCACCCAGCTCTAGTCTTTAGTTAAATGAATCTAAGATTACTAGCTTGTTAGTTTGATTAGTAGACATGAAATAGTTAGTTTAATCTCCCTTTATATTAAGGTAGCTCTTAAATTTTAACTTTCAGATTCTACAGACACGTCTATTGAGTATAGAACTATCTGTGTGTCACCATTATATAGAAACAACTGGAACAACTATCATTCTTGCTAGAATGAATAACTTGTTTCCTCTATAGAATTTCTTATTTGAATTCAACCACCTATCAATCATCCATATAAAAGGAAATTCCAATACATTATAACTGCTTCCTTTCCACAACAAGTTTCCTATAAAATGCTATGACCAAGGGGTACCTCTTCCATTAAAGCCAACAGTTGGGGTACAACACGTCCCAAGTTGGATGCAGTATTTTACCTGATTTCAGCACTTAAATATCCCTTGGGGATTTGAACTCAAGGCTCTTCTATAAAAGCACTGACAATTTAGCATGTAAGCAAACCTGAATACTACTCTGAATTTCAGGCCATAAATAAACAGGAAGTTGCCACTGCATGTACATATGTAGTCTATGACTATATCTCAAAGAAACTACAGGATGACATGATTCCATAGGTTTAGTAAGATATTCTAGAAGAGTACTGACTTTATATTGGCTGGGAAGTTATTCTAGTACACCATTGACATTATATCAAATTTATGTACTCAATCAGTGGTATGACCCAAAAAACTACAATACCTTACCTTGATATTCTATGATACGCTTAGCCCATGAAAATCTTCTTAATAATTCACATAAAAAAATCATTAAACTTTTTTGTGAAAATCAATTGGATGTCACCTGTGAAATGGATGCAAATAACTTACATCTGAGTCCTTATCTCTCTTATCATTTCCTTCTCCACTGATAAAGCCAGATGCCCATTTCAGCAGTCCTTTCTTCCATCCTTTCCGCTTCATCTGAACCAATGTATTCAATATGAACAACACTTTGTTACTCCATTTGACTTTGGCTTTATAAATAGCAACCTTTCTGCTAGACTTGAATAGAGATGCCCCCAAAAATATTGTATTCTAAAGACACAAATAAAAAGGAATAGCAACTAAAAATGTGTTCACAATTTTGTATTAAATTTTTCATAGACAAAGAAAAGAAAGCACCTGCTCTCCTTCTTCTGAGTGACCATCATCATCAATATCATCAGCAGTACTCAGTAAATTTTCCTTCTCTTTCCCTTTCTTTCTTACCACTTCAAGGCGAACTAACTGTGCACCTAAGTCATCAATTATTATAAGCTTTTTCATAGGACCTTCCTCAGTTCCTTCATGTGGTCCTTCTAAAGTATAGAGGTCTGCAGATCTTCCAGGTGCAAGACTTAGCGTCCACACACCTGGAGCAGCTTTTAGTTGCCAATAGCCCAAATTAGCCATTACAATAGTATCAACCATATGTTGTTTCTGCTTTGTTCCAAGAAGTAATTGAAGACCTCGAGGAGGATCATGGTCTTTTTCCGAGCAATGACCTGCTTAGATAGAGAAAGCTATTGAGATGCTAATTTCATTATGTAAATTAGCAATCAAACAGAAATAGCCCTCACAAAAGACTTACCAAACATATTAGGCCAGTCATACTTATATGACATCAAAACTTACCAGTTAAAACAATGGCCTCTAGCTCAAATACAGCCTGTAATGTCCTTGCATCTCCAAGATTCTCAAGAACAATATTATCCAGATCGTGACTGCACAAGGAGAACATATTAAATTGGGAATTCATAATGCTCAAGATTGCAACTAAATTTTACAGCAATGATCATTTTCCAAATGCCCAGTCATACAAAAAGACAAAAGCTACAAACAATCAAATTCTGCACATACATAGCAATTACAGGCTCAACAAGCCATGGCTCGGGAACATCCAAATTCATGGTTAGTGTTTTAGATAAGGGCATGTTTGAAAACCATGCAGTCGGACCATTTATCAATGAACTTTCACCACTGAAATCATTCTGCATAAATATTGAGAATAAGTAACAATAGTCAGTTTAGATAAAAGAAAATTCTTATAATAGACTCTCTAGCGCTCTACGCGACCTTTATGTTGCAATTATAGAATAGATCACCTTTGTTGGAGTGACATATCTGTAGAAGTTCTTGAGTGGGAGATCAGCAAGAGAGCTCTGGAAAGATAAACGCAAATCAAAGATTAAGAAGAAGGTACTATTTGAAACAAATGAAACTTTTTTGTACCATGCATAATTTCTTGAGTACCCACCCTATCATCTACACTTATCCTAAGCATTCAAATTAAAATATGCAATGCAGCAGAACAACAAAGAAAATATAAGAAATTTCATTTGCAGGCACCCTATAGAAGTCTTCTCCAAGCACAATGACCACTTCTTGTTTGTAATGTATTAATTATTAACTCAAGACAAAACCACCAACATGATGACTTGAATCGTCATGGCCTATCAGACCAAATTTTGCTAGCCTTCATTGCTGGTTAAGATCTTTTATGTCTACAACCAAAGATATCCTTCCACTACACTTAGGGAGCATTTTATTCATTCAAAAGCAATTCAAGCATGAATCAAGTCAAACTAAATGGATAAGAAAACGTGTGTTTGGTGTGTAAATGCAACAAGGCACTGTACCCTTCATAAATAATTGAATTTATGATTTATCTCAAATTCCCTAGGCAATCCTTTTCCAAGTCCTTTTTTTTCTAATAGAACCTTTCTGTATTGAGTTCATGTCTCTTGCTTTACTATGATTTGCTCACTTCAAGAAATCTCACTCTCTAAAAAATGTATCCTTCATATTACATATCCCCATGCACAAAAAAAAAATGCATAGTCAGTTGAGTTCAAAGTTCTTACCATGGGATTCATAATGATCCGCAAGCTAGGTTGGAACCACTTCTCCAGTAGACGAAGAAGTGGAGCAATCTTTTGACCAGAAGAACTCAAAGGATCAATGACAGCATCTATGTGTACATTAGCGTTCTCCCTTTCCTGGACGATAGCACTATCAACAAAAAACGAAAGAGATTTATGAAAATCATTTCCATTACAATAAGAATAAGTGCATATATGAACAAAGTTTTATTACCATTTCTAAATTCAATATAGTTTATAAATAGCTTTCAATATAACAGAAATTAAACTAAATGATTCTTAGATAAAACTACATTTCACCTTTTTAGCAAATATGTAAAATATACAACAAGAGATGCTACAAAACATATGGAATCTCTTTTTGAAAGACAATGATTGCACCCATTACATGAGTCAAGCAAATACAAAAAGATAAACTAATCTATTATCTAAGACTTGGAAGGACTAATATACCAAAAAATTCATCCAGTGCAAAAGAGAGAAAAACACATGCATTTTAGAAATCACTCCAGCAATAGTTACAGTAGTTGAATCAACGTCAACCATTTTCACATCGGTTGCTCTATGCCTAGAACAATAATTGTCACAAATTACTATAGTTCTCTTCTCCACACTATCAACACATTACAGACATATTGATCTTTGGTTGGTTCAAAGAGTGTCCTGCATGAAGACCTCCTCACTATCCTAATTAGTCTCAGCCCAGTCTTAATCCACTGCTTGTAGCCTCTTTACACATCAACACTTCTGTCATCAGCAACTGTTGCTCTTTCTTAATTTCAATTTAGTAATTTACACTTTCTTATGTCAAAGTACAAGTATAAGCTTCTGTTCTAGTGGCAAACTCTTGAGACCAATTAAATCACTTCCTCAACACCAATAACTTCATTGCCTGCACCTAACTTATCAGAAGAGCATTTGATTTTCACAAACATATTCTCACTTTTCTCTCCATTAACATTTTCACAAAATATAGCTCATTTTTCAAATAAAGAATTCTGGAGTCCACCATTCTCTTGCACAAATTTTCATGCTTATCCAGCACTGTTTATCACACAGTCAAAACCAACAATTGCATATTTTAACCCACCACACTAACATTCTTTCTGCTTGTTTATTACCCTTTCCCAGTAGAATAACCTGGCGCATACCCTGCCCTTACTAAAACACTTCTGACAGTGCTAGCAGCACTATTCAACCGACTCTTGACTCTGAACATTTGTAAGTTGTAACCTTTTGTTTGCATTCCCAAACAGTCCAACATGCCCTTTTCTTCCTTTCTCTACTTTTTCTATGCATCAATTAAAAAAATGATTGCAAATGCTTGATCACTATGACTTTAGTAATATCGCTACAAGGATATCACCACGAGGGCATGAATTTAAGTTCAATGCCTGCAAGGTTATGATTACAGCAACTGCAATGTTATGATTGCAAATGGACGAATTAAGAACAAAAGGCAAGCAACTTTAGGTATCTCAATGTCAATCAGCTTTAATTTACCAACATTAGAAATATAGAAATATAATGTACAGATGCTAATTAGCATAGAATGGATAAATACTTATCTGTAAAACAGTACATTGCACATAAATATGGAGAATATCAACACTTTCCGTAATGTCAAATTCAATGTGCATGTTTTCAACATATTGTCAGCACCTTAGTCAGATTGAGATCCCAATAAATGCCAATCAAAGACATACATAACAATAAAAGTCATCACATTTATATCTCCTAGTCACAACTACCTATATGAAAGCATTGCATAATAAATTACTAATATAGAAAACAAGGGAACCTCAGTACATTATACACCGTTAAAACATTCAATTATTAAAGCTTGTCTTATTATGATTATATTTATTACCCCATTTGGATAATCATATGCAACTAAATTCTCTCCACTTAATATTCTATTATTGACATGACTGCCCATTGTCCATGCATATTTTATAGATGATAATAATAGACTAGTTTTGTCTACAAGATCCTTTTTATGATTGTTAGCACAGATTTGTCACCTTGAACCCCCAATAAAGTTTTGACCATTGCCCAATGGGAAGGTTAATAAGATTCATACTAGCTCTAAGGTAG